>APFE031571286.1:4138-84207 GCA_000404065.3 Pinus taeda
TATATATCTATTCCCCTCCCTTTTTTCGATTATGGTGGATCTAGGGTGAGGGATCTTCTCAATGTTGGATGTAAATATGGTTTATCCAAAAGTGATTGTGTGAGCATGTTAACACTAATGGAAAATAAAATAGTTTTTAGTGTTTTAAATGGCTTACTTTCAACTCTTCCTTATACTTATAAAATGTAACAGATTAATTTATATAAAATTTATTCTTCAACTTAAGGATTCAATTTATACTCATAAAATGTAACTGATTAATTTATATAAAATTTATCCTTCAACTTAAGGATTCAATTTAACATAATATTTTTTAATTATGTCTTTATTACCTTATGATTTGAAAATACATCATCAATTACATCACAATTAATATAATGTTTATAGTATTCGGTCTCAATATACCTCAAGGGAAAATATATCTATTGATTATAGACTAAAATTCAAATATAACAAAAATATAAACATTTGTTATTGAGAGCTACTAGAACTATCATGTACTAAGCTACATAAAGAAGAGAAATAACTACAAAAATATATATCATTATATCAAGAGTCTTAAGAGGTCATTGGAGTTGGGTCTGTTAGCGCTTGAGATTTCACCTCAGGCTGAGAAAGGCAAACCTTCAAGGCAACATCAAACCATTTCACCTCGTAGCTAGCCCTACGGGGTATGAGAAGGCTCTCTCGGGTCAAACTCAGTGAATTTTTCAATAGGATGAGTTGACCAATTAGAAACACTGATTTTAGGCTAGTAAACTGATAAGGAGGGTTGATTTAATAAAATGACGGGGTTTTTCTGGGCTGCATAGGCAAAATCACAGCTTCAAACAGAGAAATATAATGAACAACACAGGTTGACAACTGAGGCAAGGTAGGCAAGGAATTTAGCATCAAACTTAGATTTAAATGGGATGGCAAGACTAGTGAGGAGCTGACAAGGGCATATAACTGAATCCTTGTCAAACAGAAGAAAACATTGAATTGAACAAACTTATAGGCAGAGCATATAATACTATGAATTCTACCTAAACACTTCATTTGCTCAATTAGAAATTATCATGAGGTGAATGAAACATAACAGTTTACATATGAGACAAAGGGAAAACTTATGCTAAATTAACATACCACATGAATCTTAGAAATCAGAGCTGTGAAATTTTCATTTAAAATCCCTCTATCAAAGACTGTACAATGGAGCTCAGTTCTCCTCCAGCACTCAGAAAATCTCCCCTCACTCTCTCTTTTTACAAAATGATTTTTTGTTTTTAATAAATGCTGCTAAGGGAAAAAACCAATCGACCCAACAACAAAGGTGCTGTTTCAACTACAATTACAAAAATTAGGAAAGGGCGTTTCATTTATGCTAAACATAGAACAACGTTTCCCTAAAATCCTCTAATGGCCGACACATGGAGCGCAAATCCCGTCGAATCATTAACTGAGGACAAAGATAGGTAGATCTGTTCCTTTTTGTCTGCATTTTGTTTGATTTGTTCCAGCTCGATCACAACTTCTGAAGTGTATGCAATACAGAACTGCGCAAGTCTCCATAGCTTTTCGCACTGCTATTTCCTCTCGAAGCTTTGCCAATTTTTCTCTCTTTGCAACCTGATCAGTAGTATCCATCCCCATATAGTTCACTCCAATTGTCTCCCCAGTTTTACTAAAAACAGGCTCTACATAGATTAAGAATGTCTTCGTCCCAAATAACTCTGTTTCAAAAGTAATTTCCCGTTTTGCTGGTAATCCACACAGTAAAACAATCCTGAGATTCTTTCATTAAAAAGACGAAAAGCATTTGCCTGCCTAGCCTCCTACTACTTCATAAGGCAACCCATCTGTGAAGACCCCTTTTCAGTCAAATCAGTCAATTCCTTAAGACGCTTGAAGTCCACAATAGATGTTTCCTGCGAAGTTGAAACCTCTTCGTATCTTCATTTTCAAGAGAAATTCCTTATTTCAGAGATCAAAATAGTACATTCCAGTATTTGTAACATCCCATGGCATCATCACACGACATATGGAAGCTGAAAACACCCCTGCTTCCAGCAGTAATAGTACAAGAGTTGATGTTGTAACATACTCTAACCTTCCATCGTCCTCGGACTTGGTTTACCACACAATTCTCCTTTGATCATGAATATATCAGACCAGCTAAAAACCGAATTCCTTGAAGATGCAATTTTTCATGAAATCCTTCGGCCGTCAAAAGGCGATCTGAGTTATGATGATGATGAAAAAAAACTTTGACTTGGGCTTGAATACAGTCTTCAAAGTGAACCCTCCCATCAAAACATTAAAATAAAGCAAATTGAACTTTCCATTTTTCAGGCGAATTTGTTTTTCGGAGCAAGAAAAGTCCACAATCATGGTAATTATTTTGCTGAGGTACCTCGAGAGAAATAAATGCCATATTGTAAAACTTTTCAGCTGTAACAAATGATGTGTCATCCGCCATATGTCTCTCTCGCCATTCCTCCCAGAGGTAACTTTGGATGAGCTTGCTAAGATTTCCATGGGTGCCATTAAGTGAATTCATGTGCAGTATGCACGGTGTTTTTGATTGATTGCCATCTGCCAGGATAGCATAAGAACCATTGGCTTTGTCCAGCGCTTGCCATCATTTACAATTGAGCGAACTCGGGTAGCATATGAAAGAAAATTATGGGTCTAATCCATAATGGATTCTGCTGGGGATATATTTGCAAACATCAATGTTTTGGCATCGCCATCAAGTGAATCACTCATAAGCATCGTGAGCTTGTGATTTCTGTATGCTGCCCTTCAGAAGCTAGTGCACTAATAACATCCCCCAGGGATGAAAGAGACCGATTGATATTTTGAGACACTTTCATTTGATTGCCTGTTGATCCTGTTATTTTATGTTAACTTAATGAAGACATCAACTTGCAATACTTTACAAGGCCCACGGGACCTGAAAAGATCGGTAAGGCATTGATTAAGGATTGATAATTCAATTACATCAGTGCTGTTGTGAACTAAGCATGACTCAGCATGATAAATCTCATTTTCATCGAGTACTGCAACCTTTGTCTCACAAACAGAACAACAAACTGGCTTGAAAACTTCATCTCTTAATTTTTCATTTGCATCTTCTGGCAACTTTGCACAGTATTTATAGATAAGACTGACACTGGAATCACAGGTGACGGTAGCTCCAGATGATGAAACACGATAAACATTTGTTTCAACAGAACTTTGCTCTTGAATACAAGGTATATGATTTAGGTTGCTATTCACAATCGTCTCCTTCATTGATTCCTCAATCCTGATTATCTCATATAATAGCTTTTGTTGCTTCTCATTACCTTTCTCAAGAAGAAGGATAAAATTTGATTTGTTTTGACGAACACGCCCACGAGATTGAATAAAGCTCCTTACTGTTTTTGGCAAATCAAAATGAATGACACAACTACAATTTCACACATCAATGTCTTCTTTAACAACATCGGTGGCTACCAAGACATTCACCTTGCTATGCTCCTCCATTTGAATATTGGTAGATCCACCTTGGTCCCATCTGAGTTGCAACACATTTCATTGTCGCAGGAGGATAAGAACAGGCATAATTGCAGTGAGGGCAAAAATTTCAAGAATTGATGTACCATTCAAGTTGCTGACAAAATCTTTCTTAATCTGCTTGTGAGGATTGAGGAAAGTACTGTAGGACTCCATTGATATATTATGAAAAGTGAATATTCTGAATTGTGCTTGTGCAGGGATAGGAGCTTGAAGTCATTGCTGCCTTTTGAAGAGTTGGAGAATAAATTACATAATCTAAATCACATTTAATGATTTCTTCTTCAAAACAGGGTTTTGAAGAAGAATCAATCTCATACTGACATAAGACAGAGTCTAACAGGGTCATCGATACTTGCACTTGTAGGAGCAGGAATCTCAAGTTCACACTCAAGGTGACTTTTTAGGTGACCTAGCTAGTCATTAAAATTAGCCAAAAAAGAATGTTGAGATCATTGAACCCACTTACTTTCATTAAAGGATGAGATGATATCATTACAATCATTATGCTTCTATTTCAAGACACCACCCAAAAGAGTTTTCATTTGCCATTGGAAGGTTTTAGGGTTTAGGTACTGGCTCTATTTTCCACTGGTGTGATTAGGGTTAGGAATCTAATTAGCTACCTCTTCTAGGATTTCAGAGTCAGAATAAGCTTGACATTCACTAGTAGTGAGGGCCTCGATCTAGTGGATTTCTTCTCAAATTTTAGGGGGAGCAATATAATGAAAGATAATTGGAGATTCTTAGGCATGGGCTTGGGCACATAGCCTCCCCTAGGGACCTCTACTAGCAGCTTCCTCATGATTGCAAATACATTTCTAGGGCATATTGTACCAAAAGAGGAAGAGCTAGTAAAGATGGTCATCCCACAATATCCCATGAATTAGAGGAATGAGTTTGAGGAGGATGAAAAGAAAGGAAAGCCAAGAATTATTGGGGATTCTAGGCATCCCAAACTAGCAAGTAAAGGAGGACCAATAAATCAAATAGATGTATAAAATCCCGTAGATTCACAAGATAATGCAATTTGCTAAAGCAAGAGACAAGAATCTACTTCTACTCTTTACAGCAGAAGCCCATAAACATCGAGCAAACAATAATCAATAGAGGAAGTGAATCAAAGACACATAACACAATAAATATCAGGGGAAAGCCACAACTCAAAACCCCACTATCTGTTTTTTATTAATTAGGAAAATCAAGATGAAATTACAATGCTTGTTCTCTCTAGAACAATCCCAACACTCAACAAATTCAATCTCCAACTCATAAACAAGCTCAAGGCCAAAGATTAGCCTCTTCACAAGCTATCCAAGCCTCTATTCCAATGTGTAATTCCTATGGAGAATAGCTTCTATTTAAAGGGAAATAAAGCCTCTAAAATTAGCGCAATCCTTGAAGGATTAGTTCCTGAATGCATGCACTATCAATGCAACTTGGAAAAATCTAAAACAAATAGTACATTGTCCCTGCACTCTAGTCTCAACTGGGTCTTTCTCAGAATGAAGATGCATGAGTTTCTGATGGTGGAATATTCAGTTAAATAGAGTAGCACTAATTAGGTCACTAGTGTCCCAACTCACTGTTTACTTACTATTAGTTCCTGAAACTAATTGGAACTAATTTAACTGGACTTACCTCAATAAATTGAGCTAACTAATTACAACTCATTCATAACTCATCCTTAACTCCTATAAGTTAGGGAGAACATATACATGTCTTCTAAAATACTTCCAATTTGGATTTCCTAAACTAATTAAGTTAATTAAACTTAATTAATTATTTTCAAATTGCTATGAGAAATAATTCTATTTTAATTCACAGTTTAATTCAAGGAAAAATTAAATTGGAATTTATTGTTGCCATTTCTCAACACTCCCTCTCAACAAGAACGGGATTATCCACTACCCCAATCCTTTCTTTGTGAAACTCAAAATTTACATCTTGGTAATTCCTTTGTTAAGATGTCATCATCTTGCTCCTCCCTGGGAATGTAATCTAACAACACAATCTTCCTCAATACATAATCTCTAAGATGATGATACCGAATATCTATATGATTAGACCGATCATGAAAAACTAGATTTTCAGAGAGCTTGATACAACTCTAATTATCACAATAAATCATTGTCGGATCCATCTGCTGACCAAACAAACCAACCAAGATCTTCCTCATCTAGATAGCTTCACATGCTTCTTGACTTGCAATGATGTACTCTACCTATCTCGAACTGAGTGCAACTGATCTTTATTTCCTATTATACCAAAAAACTATAGCTGGCCCAATACTACGGATTCCTCCTGATGTGCTCTTCCTATTAGAGAGACTCCCCGCCCAATCTGCATCGGTGAATCCTTGAAGCTTCACTCCCTCATTCCATCTATAGCACAACCCAAACTGAGTAGTCCCTCTGAGGTATCTCAATACATGCTTTTCCGACTTTCAATACATCTTGGTAGGCCTAACCATCGCTTGACTAAGCTAGTTAACTACATAACACATATCTAGTTTTGTGTTCATCAAATACATGAGTGAACCCACAAGCTACCTGTAAATAGTAGCTTCCACTGCTTCTCTTGAAGTAGCATTCTCCTTCCTCCAGTTACGAGCTAGAGGAGCCTCCATGGGTTTATTACTCTCCATGCAGAATCTCCTAAGTATCGCATTGACATACTTTCCTTGAGAAACAAACAACTCCCCGTCTCACAGCCATACCTCCATGCTAAGAAAGTAATGCATGAGCCCCATTTCCTTCATCTCAAACTCTCTTGCAAGGTCCTCCTTGCAATACTTGATGAGCTTCTCATCACCTGTTAGTATGAGATCATTTACATAATGTACAATGATCAAAATCTTACCTTCCACCACTATGTGATACATGTTCGCATCTGCTTCACTCTTCGTGAATCCTAACCTAGTGAAGTAGTTATCTATCTTGGTGTACCAAGCATGGGGTGTTTGCTTCAACCCATACAACGCTCTCTTGGGTTGGCACACATGTGACTCACGGTCCAAGGTTTCAAAACCTTCAGGCTGCTCTATGTACACCTCTTCCTCAATCATGCCATTGAGGAAGGCAATCTTCACATCCATCTCATGGATCTTCCAACCCATTTGTTCTGATAGTGCCAAAATAGATTTGATTGACGAGTACCTTGCAACAGGAGCAAAGGTATCATCATAGTTAATCCCCTCTACCTATGAAAATCCATAGGCGACAAATATGGCCTTATGTTTCTCAACACTACCATCTACAACTTGATTTACCTTGTAAAGCCAACTAGAGCTCACAACTGACTTGTCCTCTGATCTCTGGACCACATAACACTGTCTCGAACTATGTAGTCATACTCCTCCACCATCGCATCAAACCAAACTGACTGTTGCATTGCTTCCTGAAAGGAAGATGGCTTTGTCACAACACATGCACCCATAAGTGCCATGTATCCAGTGTAACTCTCTAGTGACCTCCTCTATTTGAGCTGAGAAGTGAGTGCTCCCACATTCTCTTGTGCATCATCCAACAATCTGTCAACCTCTCTAGTTTGCTTTCTTCCCTCTTTGGAAGACTTTGCTTGAGTGGATGTCTCCACTCTTAGAACCTCTACATCTGGCTGCTCCACATCAATATGAGGCTCCTCAACCTTGGGAACTAAAATTTCCTCCTGTACATGTAGCTCATGCTCCCTCTCAAGGGATACTTGCATGGCCTTCTCCTCATCAAACTTGACATCCCTGCAAACCATTTTCATCTGTCTAGTTTGCATGTACACCAGATAGTTATGGGTAGTATCAGTGTACCCCAAAAAGATCCCCAACTCTATTTTTAGCTTAAGCTTCTTCCATTCATCTTTGATCACATGGCAATAAACTGATGACCCAAAAATCTTGAAGTGACCAACATTTCGCCTCTTATCGGAATACGCTTCCTTTGGTTTTTTACTCTCAAGTATCTGATGTGGGCTATGGTTCTGAACATAAACCATTGTGTTGATGCCTCAACCCACAAGTGTAGTGGTAGGCCCTGATCATGCAACATCACCATTGCTTCCCCTTCTATGTTCATGTTCTTCCTCTCAGCATCTCCATTATGTTGAGGATTATGAGGTGTCATCAACTCTCGTTTAATCCCTTCTGCTGCATAGAAGATATTAAATTCATTGGAGACATATTCTCCACTGTTATCACTCTATAGACCTTTAACCTTATTGCCTGACTCTTTCTTGACCAATTCTTTGAATTCACAAAACTTTGTGAATAACCAATCCTTTCTCTGCATGAAAGATATCCATAATTTATGAGAATAGTCATCTACAAGTATAACATAATACCTCTGTTTGGCGGTGGATACTATTGAGAATGGTCCGCACACATCTGAATGGAATCTCTCCAGAATAGGCTATGCTCGACTATCTCTATCTCCAAACAAAGACTTGGCGTATTTGTTAGTTTGACAACGAATTAGTAATTTTGGGTAAAATATAATTAGTCAATTTTATACCAAAATTTCAGTTATGTAACGGAGGTCGATGATATAAAACTAGTGAATGCCCATGAAATGTAAGTGAGGAGAATCATTGTTGAATTAATAAATTCCAGTCTCTTGCCCCGTGGATGTTTCCTTGACACACTATCGAGGTTTTACCACGTAAATCCTGTGTGTCTATTTGTGTGTTTGGTTTCCAGTTAGTTATGGTGTTTTCTTGGTCAATGTATAACTGAATGAGTTTAGTTTCTTTTCTTCATTATTTCCATATTCATTCAACAATTGGTATTAGAGTGTGAGGTTGAAGATCCAGAGAGCATGAGGTTGAAGAGCCAGCGAGTGTGTCAAGACCAGAGCGTTGTGGAAAATCCTGTCAAAAGGCTGAGGAGCAGACTGGAACCTGTGTACTATCCAGAATCTGCTTGAAGAAGAGGCAATCTAGAATCAACGTGAATTTGCCTGCGTGAGAGTCCAGAACCGGTGTGAATATGCCTGCGGTTGAGGCTGCGTGAGAGCCTGTGTAAGGCCAATTATATGCCTACGTGAGGAGCACGTGTAAGAAAGGAAGGGTGGCCTGCGTGAAGAATAGAATGCCACTACCCTCTGCGTGATGGAGCAGAGATAGCCAGAACTGTGGTGCTTTTGCGTACCAGAGATTGAGGAATTTTGTGCTAGTCGAAGCTGCGTGAAAGACTGGGTATTATTCCTTTCAACAATTTTTAAATAAATTATGGGTTGGTAAAGGGTTTTTTTCTTTGAATCGAAAAAAAACAAAGGTTTTTCCCTGATAAATATTCAGAAAAATTTTTGTAGGGCTGAAAAATATTCAACAAAATTTTTGTAGGGATGAAAATATTCAGCAAAATTTTTTGTAGGGTTGAAAAATATTCAGCAAAATTTTTGTAGGGTTTTAAGTCAATTTGTGGACTTTTTCAAGAAAATTGAAGTAGGGAGAGTTAAAACTTGGAAATCTTTTTGTTGGAAGGAGACAATTGGAATATTTTTTTTTAAAACCCTAGACTGAAGATTGAAACCTTAGAAAATGGCAAAGATGTCGAATGCAAAATTTGAGGTGGAGAAATTCACCGGAAAGAGAAATTTTGCTCTTTGGAAACTGAAGGTTAGGGACCTGCTTGTGCAACAAGAGTTGCACAAGGCATTGGATGGGGCAACTAAGAAACCTGCAGCCATGACTACTTCAGACTGGGAGGACTTGGATGCCTGAGCTCTCAGTACCATCCGGTTATGCCTAGCGGATGAAGTTCTCTTCAACATTGTTGAAGAGACTACAACTTCAGGATTGTGGGAAAAACTTGAAAAACTCTATATGACAAAGTCATTAACCAACATAATTTATTTGAAAAGACATTTGTACAGTCTTCAAATGAAAGAAGGTTCAAACATTGCAGAACATTTGAATGTTTTTAATACACTAATATGTCAATTAACAGATATGGAAGTTAAAATACAGGAAGAAGATAAAGCCATAACCTTGCTGTGTTCTCCGCCTGAATCATGGGATCACTTTGTAACTTCAATCAGCTTGAGCACTGCTGATTCTTTGAAGTTTGAATTAGTCGTGGGAGTTGTCCTGTGTGAAGAAGTGCGAAGGAAATCCAGCACTGAAACAGCTACATCAGAAGCCATGGTAGCCAGAGGACGCTCAAAGGAAAGAGGAAAAAAACCAAGGGGGTCTTCCAGATCGAAATCGAAGGGAAAGAAGTGTAAGGAAAAATGTTTGAACTGCAATAAAATTGGACACTTGAAGAAGGACTGTTGGAAACGAAAGGAATTTGAAAACCCAAAGAAGGAAGCGAATCAGGTCGATTCAGGTATGATAGACGAAGTTTTATCTGCTGAAGAATTATGTATGATAGATGAAACTTCACCTGAATGCAATGTCTCTTAGGGTTTAGATAGCTGGCTATTAGACTCTGGTGCTTCGCATCACATGTGCCCACATAGAAATTGGTTTACCTCGTATAAAAATGTAAACGGTAGTTCTGTGTTTATGGGTAACAATGTGTCATGTCAGACTGTTGGAATGGGAGATATCAGGATTAAGATGTATGATAACACAGTTAGAACATTAACTAGTGTTAGACATGTACCTAATTTGAAGAAAAATTCGATTTATTTGGGAGTGTTGGATTCAGATGGTTATAAGTTTACAGGTCAGGATGGCGTCTTGAATGTCTTTAAAGGAGCCCTTGTGGTTATGAAGGCAGAAAAAAATCGGAAATCTTTACAGGTTAAAAGGAAGTACTCATGTCAGTGAAGCAGCGGTTGCGTCAGAAAAGGAAGAAGCAGGAACTCATCTATGGCATCAGCGATTGGGTCATATGAGCGAGAAAGGTCTTCAGATACTGATGAAACGTAAATCTCTTCCCGGTCCGAAATCCTTGAAGTTAGATTTCTGTAAACATTGCGCGTATGGAAAACAATGTAAATAGAGATTTAAAGTTGGAAATCATAATAGTAAAGATGTTTTAGACTATATTCATTTTGATCTACGGGGGCCATCCCTGTTGTGTCATATGGAGGTGCAATGTATTTTTTAATGTTTATTGATGATTACTCCCGTAAAGTTTGGGTCTATATGCTAAAAAGGAAAGCTAATGTATTAAATGTCTTTAAACAATTTAAAGTAATGGTAGAGAAAAGAACATGCAAATCTATTAAATGTTTAAGAACTGACAATGGTGGTGAGTTCACTTCAGTTGAACTTGAACAATACTGTAAGGATGAGGGAATTGTTGGACAAAAAACTGTTGTTTATACTCCTCAGCAAAATGGTGTTGCTGAGCGTATGAATCGGACTCTTATGGAAAGAGCCAGAAGCATGATTAGCAATGCTAACTTGCAAAAGGAGTTGTGGGCAGAAGCAATATCTACTGCTTGTTATTTAGTTAACAGATCACCTTCAGTAGCAATTGATTGTAAAATTCTTGAAGAAGTTTGGATAGGTCAGTCTTGTGACTATTCACGTTTGAGGATATTTGGCTGTGATTCTTATTCTCTCATTCCGAAAAATTAGCGTTCAAAATTAGATCCAAAGTCGAAATGTTATGTCTTTGTTGGGTATGACTATGCAGTGAAAGGATATAGGCTATGGGATCCTACATTGCGGAAGATAGTCATTAGTAGAGATGTAACATTTGATGAATCCTCTCTTTTAAAATCAACTGTTGAAAGAATTGAACAAGAACAGGTATAACCAAATCAAAGAGTTCAGTTGGAGGCTATACTTTTCGGTGACAGTCGAAAGGAAGGGGAGACTTCTGGAGAAAAAGGTGTTGAAAACACAAAGGAAGTCGTTTAAGCTTCTGAACCAGTGCAAGTTTCTGAACCAGTTCAACAACCAGTTGCTCTAAGAAGGTCTACAAGGGAAAGGAAAATTCCCAAAAGGTATGAAGATTTTGCTTCATCTTTTGCTTTGATTACTGAAGATGGGCAACCTTCTTGTTATGAGGAAGCAGTAGATGATAATGATATCGAAAAATGGAAAGAGGCTATGGAAGAAGAAATGGACTCCTTAGCCAAGAACAATACCTGGGATCTTGTAGAGCTTCCTGAAGGGAGAAGTGTTGTTGGATGCAAATGGGTCTTCAAGCTGAAATGGAAAGTTGATGGAAGTATCGAAAGGTATAAGGCGAGACTGGTAGCAAAAGGGTATTCTCAGGTTGAAGGTATAGACTTTCATGAGATTTTTTCTCCAGTTGTAAAACTTGTTTCTATTCGTACTGTGTTGGCACTAACTACGTTGCTTAATCTTGAGTTAGAATAGTTAGATGTTAAAACAACTTTTCTACATGGTGATTTGAACGAAGAGATATATATGGAACAACCAGAAGGTTTTGTACGAGGTCACAACAGAAGATTAGTTTGCAAGCTCAGGAAATCATTGTATGGTCTGAGGCAGTCTCCCAAACAATGGTACAAGAAGTTTGATTCCTTCATGGTGAGCCAAAACTTTATAAGCAGTGAGTATGATCATTGTGTATACTTCAAAAGTTTCAATGGCATATTTATTATCTTAGCTTTGTATGTTGACAATATGCTTATTGCAAGCAAAAGCATGGAAGAGATCAACAGGTTAAAGGCTCAACTCTCTAGGACATGTGATATGAAGGATCTTGGAGTAGCAAAACATATCTTGGGCATGGAGATACAAAGAGACAGGAAAAATGGTAAGCTTTGGTTATCACAGCAGAAGTATGTGGAGAAAGTACTTGAAAAGTTCTCTATGAACAATGTGAAACCTGTTGATGTTCCGCTAGCTTCCCATTTTAAGCTTTCTTTGGTTTTGAGTCCTAGAGCAGATGAAGAAAAGTAGTATATGTCTCATGTACCATATGCAAATGCTCTAGGCAACTTAATGTATGCGATGGTATCTACAAGACTTAACATTTCACATGCAGTTGGAGTTGTCAGCAGGTTCATGGCAAATCCAGGTAAAGAACATTAGCAAGCAGTGAAATGGGTGCTTCGATATCTAAGAGGCACAAGTGACCATTGCATCATATTTAATGGTAGTGAAGGATCAGTCTGCAGATATGTAGATGCTGACTATGTAAGTGATTTGGACAAAAGAAAATCTACTACAGGTTATGTCTTTACTCTTGCAGGTGGATCAATTAGTTGGATGTTAAAGCTTCAAGAAACAGTTGCATTGTCCACTACCGAAGCTGAATATATAGCTGTTTCAGATGCCAGTAAAGAAGCAATCTGGTTAAAGCGTCTACTCAATGAAATTGGAAGAACGCAAGAGAAAGTAAATGTACTATGTGAGAGTCAAAGTGCTATTCACTTGGCTACAAACCCTGCCTATCACAGCAGAACCAAGCACATTGATGTAAGGTATCATTTTCTGAGACATGTGATCGATGGAGGAAAAGTATCTCTTCAAAAGGTCCATACACGAGAGAATTGTGCAGACATATTCACAAAGCCAGTTACAGTAGAGAAGCTGCGGTGCTGTTTAGCTTCTCTTGGCTTGTAGAAAAGATGATAAATGGGCATGGGTAAGGGATTAGGAAAATTGTTGTCAAGGTGGAGTTTGTTAGTTTGACAACAAATTAGTAATTTTGGGTAAAATGTAATTAGTCAGTTTTATACTGAAATTTCAGTTATGTAACGGAGATCGATGATATAAAACTAGTGAATGCCCATGAAATGTAAGTGAGGAGAATCATTGTTCAATTAATAAATTCCAATCCCTTGCCCTGTGGATGTTTCCTTGACACACTGGCGAGGTTTTACCATGTAAATCTTGTGTGTCTATTTGTGTGTTTGGTTTCCAGTTAGTTATGGTGTTTTCTTAGTCAATGTATAACTGAATGAGTTTAGTTTCTTTTCTTCATTATTTCCATATTCATTCAAAAGTATTTTCCCAAAGTACAACCCTTACATGTATCAACCTGCTCAAGTGTACCTTTGGGAAGATTGGTAGAGATTTGATGCAATATCTTCAAAGCCCCATGATGCAAGTGGCCCAGTCGCTTGTGCCACAACTCGCCAATGTCTCGGCTCAACATCTTTTCCATTTCTGAGCTCAAAGCAACATAATCCTCTACCTCTATCTTATACAGTTTCTAAACTCAAACCCCTGTCTTCTTTAGTTGACCAGTGGCTATGTGTCGAAGGAATGCCTTTCCTTTCAAAAAGATCACATCATAGCCTCTATTCTCAAGCATGGCAATGGATACCAAGTTCTTCGTCAGTCTGGGTACATACATAACATTCTTCAAGGTGAGTGAAGCCACATGATCCCTTTGAAAAGTAATAGTGCCCACACCAGTAACACTATACTTACCCTCAAATATGCATCTTGAGATATTTCTCCTCTAGTACATTGAATAACTCTTTGTCGACAATCATGTGGAAAGAAGCTCCACTGTCTAAGGACTAGACACTTCCCATCATTGAAGACACCATGCATACAATGAGGTAAAAGGCTGATTTGAATTGGGAGGCCAAAGCCTCACCCACTACTCCTCCTGAGGACTTATCCTTGGACTTCTTCAATGGAAAAATTGTAGCAAAGTGAACCATTTTGTGACAATGAAAGCATTTAAATTTTTTTATGTCCTTCTTCTTACCTCCATGATAAGAATTTGATTTGAAATGAGAAATTTTACCTTTCCCTTCCTTTCCTTAATCTCTAAGACATAATTCTCTTCATCATTAGTCTTTGATGAAGATCCATCTCTAGTGTTCCTCCTGATCTCATCTTGCATCAAATCCAACCATAGTCGTTCATAATCTGGTAGCTTCTCTAGACCATTGACAGAGTGCTGATAGCTATGCCAACTCTTTGGGAGTCCAAGAAGAGAAAGGATCACCATATCCTCCTCAGCAACTATGATTCTAACACTTCCAAGTTCATCCTGACATTGAGTGAATTTGGTTAAGTACTTTAGAATCACCTCGCGTTTCTCCATCTTGAATTTATGAAGTTTATCCTTTAGTGCCAACTTCCTTTAATCACTACTATTCTGATACAAGTTTGTCAATGTTTTCCACATAACATGCAAATTTTCCTTGCCATGGAGACTCAAGACAATGCGGTCTCAAACTCCCTCAAGGATTACCTGCATTGCCTTCACTACACACTTCTTCCATTCGACCAAGTTCTGTGCATCCGTAGCTGCTGGCTTGGGGACTTCTTAACCAACGAATTCCTTCAAGCCAATATCTTCTAACACAGCTTGCATCCTATCCCTCTAGGATATAAAATTTGAGCTTCCTTCCAAGGCATACTCAAGCCTTAACCCATGGAACACCATCTGCCGATCCTAGAGTATGTATGCGAATTTGACTTTCACCTGTAACCCAAAAACTCAAAACTTTGAAATCTCCTCTAGAGAGCCTATTTTAAATCATCGATATCTCCCTCATCCGAATTCTGATTTGATTGATTTCTTTTTTGAATTTGGGTAGCTTTTCCCAGGGAATCCAAATTTGAAATTTGTTTCTGAAAAGTTTTCACAAAAATTCTCAAAATTTCTTTGCAAACTCTTGGCCCAAAAAACAATCTTGCTCAGATACCATGTAGGAAATCTTGTAGATTCACAAGCTAATGAAATTTTCTAAAGCAAGAGACAAGAATCTAAATCTACTCTTTATAGTGGAAGCCAATAAACATCGAGTAAACAATAATAAATAGAAGAAGAGAATCAAAGGCACATAACACAATAAATATCTGGGGAAAGCCACAACTCAAAATCCAACTATATGTTTTGTATTAATCAGGAAAATCAAGATGAAATTAATGCTTGTTCTCTTTAGACAATCCCAGCACTTAGCAAATTCAATCTCCAACTCATAAGCAAGCTTAAGGCCAAAGCTTAACCTCTTCACAAGCTTTCCAAGTCTCTATTCCAATGTGTAATTCCTATGGAGAATAGTTTGTATTAAATAGGAAATGAAGCCTATAAAAATAGTGCAATCCCTCAAAGATCAGTTCCTAAATGCATGCACTATCAGTGCAACTCAGAAAAATCTAAAACAAACAGTACACTATCCTTGCACTCTAGTCTCAACTGGGTCTTTCTTAGAATCAACATGCATGAGTTTCTGATGGTGGAATCTTCAGTTAACTAGAGTAGCACTAATTAGGTCACTAGTGTCCCGACTCACTGTTTACTCACTATTAGTTCCTAAATCTAATTGGAGCTAATTTAACTGGGCTTAACTCAATCAACTCAGTTAACTAATTACAACCCATTCATAGCTCATTCTTAACTCCTATAAGTTAGGGATAACATATACATGTCTTCTAAGAGATTTCCAATTCTAATTTCATAAATTAACTAAGTTAATTAATCTTAATTAATTATTTTCAAATTGCTATGAGAAAAGAATTCTATTTTAATTCACAGTTTAATTCAAGGACAAATTAAACTAGAATTTCTTGTTGTCATTTCTCAACAAGAGATAGATGAAAAACTCTAGGAAGGGTGACAAACTTACCAAAAGACAACATGATGTATGCCACAACCCTTTTAGAATTTAACGGAAATCCACCAAGCTTACACCAAAGATACATAGAATCAGAGAAGAAAAAATTGAGCCAAGAGAATACGACAATACCATAATATATCTAGCTAACTTTACTTGAGCCAATGAGTTCACGTGGACTCAGGATAGGATGACGCCACCTACAACTACAACCTCTAGCTCCATTAGAATCCACAGAGTCTCGAAGTATGTAGCCTATGTGTGCCCGGAACCAAGCTCTAGTATGATATCCATCAACCCATGCTAGTAGTACATCCCTCCAGATATTGAAGCCAAATTGGCTTGCATGCAGACATAGGTCACTTCAAATCCATTTCTAGAGGCAAGCAACCTTGACACAGTAAAAGGTCATGAATTATTCCATTCCTATACAATATTCTCACCACACATAGTCATGTCACTTCCAGACAACCGAGAATAGCCCCATTTATGATCAGGGAGGATCCTAAGCACACCATAAAATCTAGAATGTGAGATCTCTCCTCGCAGAACAATTGGATAGAGAAAGGATTGACATGGTAATGAATGATGTAGGAATGTTTTTCATGTATAATTCATGTGGTGGGTTGGCCACACCACCCCTTCCCCTCCCCCCGGCCCGCTCCTAAATGTTGTGGGAGGCACAAGGTGGTTGGTACCTCCCCCACCCCCCTCCCCCCATATCCCCCCCCCCTTCCCTTGCACCCCCCCACGCGCGCACCCCACCACCCCCCCCCCCCGCGCCCCCCCCCCACCCCCCCCACAACAAGAAAATATATAAAAAAACCTTCAGCATCACTTTTCCCAACACCCCATTTGGGGGAACATATTACTTATCCTTGAAAACAATATCATCAGATACCAAATTGGATAACCTGAAAAATTTGTAATCGATCAGTAGTCATAAAAAGCTGTAATCCATTAGTAGTCATATTCAATATCAAATGCTAGTCAAGATTGTTGGAGATTTAACTCCTATTTCCCTTTTTCATATTGAGCAATATTTCTCTCTTATCATAAAATTT
Organism: Pinus taeda; assembly: GCA_000404065.3. NCBI lineage: Eukaryota > Viridiplantae > Streptophyta > Pinopsida > Pinales > Pinaceae > Pinus > Pinus taeda. The sequence continues at coordinate 21,198 of APFE031571286.1, forward strand.
AATTTTTCTGTGAATTGTTTGAATGTTAATTAGTTGCATTTAAGAGATTTAGTCAAACTAAAATAACTAATAGTTTAATTTTTTATTGAAATATTTTCTCAACTAGTTAACTATGTGGTTAAGATAGTCTTTCTATCTCAAATCAATACTTGATATATTTATATGTGTTTCTAAAAATAGGTTTGTGTTCAATTTTTTCTAAATTGGTATGTGTAATTTCCTCATGGGAGGCCTAATAATATGAGAAAAAGTGAGAGTTATTTGTTGTATGGATAGGTTAGCATAGATAGATAGGTGTTTTATTCATGTGAAGTTTCTTATGTGCTTAAATACATGGTTTTTCCAATATAAATATCCATCATGAAGGAAGAACGTTGGAAGAAATTGCTTCCTATCATGATAAGAATGAGTCATAAGGCCATCCATTCAATCAAGCAAATAACAGAACAAGAAAGAAATAAGGATTGAGTCTTGACATAGGTTTTATTGAATCTTTTCCTCTACAAAGTGAGATTGCACTTACTCATGTATACTTTTGTGGAGCGAATTCTAAATCCTCTTTAAGCTCCAAGAATGAGAACATCTAAACCTGAAGAAAATCCATGCTTTTGTTCAAAACCTATTCTTTAGTTTGTGATGCATTAATAAAACTCAGGAGTAGGACGGATAATATTTACGAGCATTAGATATGGATCATGAACAGGTCCCAAATGAATTGCCTATGCATGTGCATCACATTTATGTGCAACTAATAGAGGTTGAAAGATGCAAAAGCAGTAGTGTCAATGCATGTATTTTCTTTTGATAGTTGACTTTATTGTGTCATTCTTTGTTGTTGAAATAAAAACATAAAATGGAAAAGAACTTAATCACATTCAAAGAATCAGTTTGACACACTTTTGTGACTGTTTGAAATGAGTGCTAATTGAACTTGCCTTTTAGATTGCTATCAATTGTGCCTACATATTTAAATGCGATCACTATTGCAAAAAAAATTCTTCTCAAGTATTGACCTCTTATGTTTACATTCAAACATTAAAAATGACCAAATCCTAAACCCACCTTCAAATATGTATATATATATATATTCTCCACTAAAACTGGCGGATGAGGGCATATGAAACCCTCATGACACTTGATGACAATTATAGACAATAATATGGAAATGAGAACTGGCTAAAGACTCTGTGATACTTACTCTAAATTGACATTATTATATATTCTAGTATTAGGACCCTCTTGCTTCATTGATAATTACCTATAAGAACTATCGATGATATAACTTCCAAGATTGGTTAACGACAGAGATTCTGCCATCCACTACAAGGTTATTCCGCTCACACATTTAGCCTCATTGTTGGCCAATTAAATCCCCTTCGATTGGACATTGGATAAACCAACCCTACCCGTGTGTTTTGCAACATGTACTAACTTCCTCCGGTGGATCCTTATCCTTGAGATGTGATCGTTGAATAAGACTTACAGGTTTTGGTCTAACGACAATCATGATTCCATCCAAGTAGTATTGGAGCATAAGCCACAAGTTCGATACACACTTGGCTCACATTGGGGGTGATATTATTGGAAATTTTATAAAATAACGCTCCCCGTGTGTTTCACGGCATGGACTAACCGCCTCTCATGGATCATTATCTCTGGCCATGCGATCATTGACTAAGGCCTTTAGGTTTTGGTCTAACAATAATCGTGATTCCCAACACCATCTCTGCAACATCCACTACTTTAAGAGTCATTCCCTGTAAATTGGCACCACTATTGGTCAATGCCTCCACGAAAACCTTATCCTCTTCTAAAATAATCGAAGCATGTCCTTATTTTAGGTACTTGTTTACAAGGGCATTGACCAAAACATAAGGAGATACAACATTAACTCTGATCCCATATTTCCCAAGCTCAGTTGCTCCATTCTGAGTCATCCCTATGAATCTGAACAACAAAAGAGTGAGATCCCCTTCACTGCTCCAAAATCCATAGTCCCTCAAGGAACTTCCCTTTAAATGCTTCTCATGAACCCAACAAGGCCCCAAATTCATTTTCCCACATTCCAGCAAATCAGAGGCTTCCCATGTGATTTATAAAGGCTCAAATTGTAGGTTTATCATTGGTTTAACTCAACCAAGAGCTCAACTAGCATCCATTTTTCCCATAACCCTCCTTTGAATGTAGAACATGCATCTCTGCTCACACATTGCAAGTTTCTCCTTTTTCCTATGCTGGCTTGGGTTGTCCAATATTTCCCATGGATGTACTTGCCTATTCCTAACATTTTATGTTGAGAAGACTCTCTCAACAACCTATCCATGATCAATATGTGTCCTCACTTCAACCAACCAAGTTTTCCCATTTAATGATTTGGACTAGAGGGAAAAAATTGAGTGGGATACTTTCAAATTCAAATATCAAGCAAAGAGTTTTGACACAGGTGATTTGGGATTATTTACAAGGTTAACCCTCAAAGCACCATTACTATTCCCCACTCATGGTATCGTGGTCCCTATAAGCACTTAGGCACTCATGCCTTAGTGAAATGTTTGACATCTTCATTAATTAAACGAAATGTGTGTGTGTATATATATATATTTATATATATATTATAAATATATATTTCCAATTCAACTTCGCATGCCAAAAAAATAATGCTAAGCATAATTAATTACAAATCTTCAGGAGGTAAAAATGGGGAAATTATAGGAAACCAACCCCTACTTATGAATGCTCCTATACATTCAGTTATTGTAAAGTCAACCTGCTTTTATTTCAGCAGTTTATCTGCAACTAATAGCAAGCCACCCTTATTTAAGACTGACCTGACCTTCAATGAAGTTGTGGGAGGCCTGGACTAGTACAAATAGGGAGAATGGAAGTCACTTTCCCTCATAGAATAAATGCATTATCTCTTCTTATAAATGCACATATCTTCTTCTAATATAATATATTTCAGTCGTTGATAATAATAAATAATGGAATATCTGAAATTAGGCTCATTGGCACATATAACCTGAGAACATTCCCTGGAAATTTGCCACATCATCATTTGTAAAACATTAAGTTGATTTTGAGGAATAATCATTGGGTCATCACTCTACTACAATGATCCATCATCATTTTCATGAAACATTTCACCATAAGGCCAATACACTAAAAAGCTTGTGATTTCCATGTATACATATATGAATTAGGCTCATAATCTCTCTCTCGAATTCTTTTTATTGATAAGTATATTAATCTTCATTAGCATGAGCCTTAGTTTTGGCCTTAGAATTAGTGATCATAGCTTGGTAATAGTTCCACCTTCATTTTGAAGCAGTATCCAGGAAGAAAATCCAGATGGAATCAATAATCAGATTGAAATAATAATGAGACACCAACTTTGACAACACGTATCTACTTTGGATGTACACCAAAACTTGAAATATTATATATATATCTAGACAAAATTCTAGATTTGCACTTTTCAATGGTGTTGGTAGGAACGAATTTGGTTATTTGTGAAGATTCAAAAAGTTACATTAATCGAAACCTAAACTGTTATATTTCGCCCATATTTGATTTAGTTATGAAGCCACTCTCACAAAATTTGGTCATGCCAATGAAAATTTTTTCTCCTTAGAAGCAGACATGGTTTTGGATCTTGACTGGATTGATTCCAAAGCTTAAATTGCTTGGATTGGTTGAAACGAGAGGCTCATTCTATATCCCAGTATGATGTTTAATATGGTGTGTAACGATGTCCATCCATAATTGAGCTGAGAGCTTAATTCTACATCATATGTAGCCTAGTATGATGTGTAAGGGTGTTCATTGGTCATCAAAGTTGAAATTTTTCTCACGCCAGGCAAAATAATTTTTTAAAAAAATATAAAAATATAAAAATTTAAATAACTATACAAAACATTTAAATAATGTCAGCTCATATAAATATTTGCAATTGAAGAAATTGGATCCCTCTCGGCTCATGTTAGATCTGTATTTAAGATGGATCTACGCTAGTATGCATACACCTCTGACAGAGGTAAGGTACATCATATATCGTTGCTAATTTATTTAAGTCTACTTTATAGGGGAATAGTTGCATTTAGTTTTGATGTCCTTTGTAGAAAGATATGACTTTGACAATATGTTTTTATTTTTCGCTTTGATCTACAACTCATTTAGAAGCTAAAATTCCATTGCTTGTCACTTCCAAGTCGCATCTCCAATATATGTAAAATTATACACGCAAGGAAAGATATCTAAGTCAACTTTCCAACACAAAAAGTCTCACTCAAATCTGTAAGTTGTAGCAAAAGTTATAGCACCAGAAGGCCATGAACTATTTTTAAGATCCTAGTCCTAATCACCATGGTTGTAATAACACTTGCAGAGCTCCAAATAGCACAAGAACAAAAATTATAGAAACATTTATATCAGAAAACAAAATCACAAATTATTTAGTAACCACACAAATTATTAGAATTATTCTCCTACATATGTGTTGGTTTGGGTCTATATGCTTTCATTTCCCATCATTTTCAGTATTACTCATCCTATAGTGGTTATGAACAACCACTCTTGCTAACCACATGGAAGAATCTAGGCCTGAATTTGTGTTTGTCAATCCAACAAACACTCTTGTTCTCTATCGTAAGACTACATCCACCAACTGCAAGGATGGTACTTCCCAAGGCCCCTTAAAAGCTTTTCTTGAGAATGTTCACAAAGTAATAAATATCCCTCTCATGAAAACACTATCGATGTTTTTGTTAATGAGTATTCTTGTGTTTGCAATAACCTTAAAAGGCACACACTTCTCTGCTTTATCGTTTGGATTCCATCAGAGGCCAGCATAAAGGTAAGTAAGTTTGGGATCCATAATCATGTTATCTCCAAAGGTTGTTTAGCATTTGTCCCGAAAGTATTTCATGAGGTAATTAATGTTAACTAATCCTTTGGTATTGTTATTTTATAATATGTAATTAGTTTTATATTCTATTTTTACGATTAATAAGTTACCTAGACATAATTGTCTCGTACCTAGATTGAACATGTATAAATATGTAATTTTATCATTAATACAATTCTCTTTCATTATGTTCTCTCATTATGGAGTTTATTTGGGCTTGAACAGTGGTATCAGAGCCCCGATTGAGTTGTTTTTAAACTCCATGTATTTGAAGTCTATGGCGTAAAGGAGACGTGGATCATGAAGGTTGTGAGGATAGATGAATGCAGCAGAAGGTTAGCCTAGTGGGACACCCAAACTATTGGCTCTTTGTAAGTTTTATAACTTTTCGTCATAATGAAAGACGATTCGACAAACTCAGTGGTATAAAGATTTTCTTTTAAGAAGCCATTGGTAAAATAAAATATTTGGGGGCTAATAGGATTTGAATCTAGCTATTTGCTAGGCTATTTTTGAAACTTACTATTAAGCCACAAAGCCAAATTTGTTTGAAACAAGAGGAGAAACACATTTATATCTTTTTAGAGGTATTACATATATTTTGAATTTTGAAAGGATTTGAAGAATATTTGGTCGCATAACAATTATGACTTCAATAGTTTCCATAGTTGGAGTTGTTATTAATGGATAGGAAAATTATCAAGAGTGGTTTAGAAGGCTTAAAAGCGCCCTTGTTTTTAATGATTTGTGGGAAGTTTGTCAAGGAAAGAAGGATAGTGATGGAAAAGGAATTGCACCGGAGTTGCCTGATAATGAGAAGCAGCATGCAATTTGGGAAAAAATATATAATAAGGAATATGAATTAATAACTACATCAGTGACAGAAGAGGTAAGGCGATATATCGTTTGTTGTGGTACTACATTCGAAGCATTAAAGAAGTTGAAACAAATGTATGATTCACACTCAGAACTCATAATTATTCAATTACTGTTAAAGTTGTTTAATTTGGAAATAAAAGATAATGATCCTTTGAAGAGTGCCTTTGAAATAAAATCCATTTTTCATGATATAGAAGCCACTGGAATTAATGTAGATTTACAACTTACAACTTTTATAAAAGCCCTTCACCCCCTTTATTCACACTATTTGGAATCTCTCCAAGCTAATGGGTAGTTAAAACATATTACATTTGATAAACTAGTAAGAAAAATAGATGAGAGAGAAGAAGTATTTGGGAAGAAAGAGGCTCCACCTAACTCTAATGTAGAAAATTTGTGCCTTGCATAGAAGGATCGGAAGTCTCATGCTGAAACCTCTAAAGGTGATAAAAGTAGTAGAGTTCATGGTAGGAGAAATTATAGAGGCAGGGGGGAAAAATAATCAGGGAGACAAAAAACAAAATGATATATAACAAAGGAATTTTAATGATAGACAAGTGATCAAATGATTTAGATGTGGTAAAATTGGTCATACTACTACTAACTGTAAAATTCCTTGGAAGAAAGTTAGTGAAATGAGAGAACAGTGGAATGAAAAGAAAGATCGACCACCACAATATAAGGGAAAATCATCAGATTTTGCACATTATATTGTTGCTCATTGTAATTTTAATATTAATGATGTTTTCAACACTACATTTTCTTCATGGTGAGATAGTTGGATTTTGGATTCAGGATCCACTTGTCATATGACATTCAGGTGAGATTGTTTTCAAACTTTTAGTGATGATATCGATGGTGTTATTTACTTTGCTGACAAGTCTCAAATTAAACCATCTGGCATTGGTTCTATTGGTTTGCGGATACAAAATTTTGCAGATTATGTTCTACAAGATGTACTTTATATTCCATAGTTTCAACAAAATTTGATGTCTCTTATCCATATCAGTTATAGGGGCACTCTATTCATATATTTGATGGCATCATCAAGATAATAAGAGCATCTGATCATGCAATTGTTATGACTAGTGTGAAGAAGGTACACTTTTAAAGTTAAACATAACTTCATCTACTAATTCTTGTCAAAGTTCTATTTTTTTTGGTGCAACAAAGTGATATCCTATCTCCTAGCTTGTTGTGGCATGCTCAATTTGGTCACATCAATTATGGTAGCATCAAAATTATGAAAAAAAAACGTATTAAAGGTCTTCTGACGGTTCAAAGAAAGGTTACACTTTGTGATGCTTGTATTTTGAGAAAACATTGTAAACAACATTTTCATAGTTCTTCTTTTAGGGATTCATGAAAATTAGGTCTTATACATTCAGATTTATGTGGACCTATGCCTCTTGCAATTGCAAATGGAAATAAATATGTGCTAACATTTATTGATGATTACTCGAGAATGTGTTGGGTGTATTTGTTGAAGAATAAGTCACAAGTGTTTGAATTTTTTAAAACTTTTCATTTGATGATTAAAAATGAAACTCAACAGAATATAGGCATTCTTGGAACTGATAATGGTGGTGAGTATACTTCTCATGCTTTTGAACAATATTTGAAGGACAATGGAATCAAAAATAATACTACCATACCTTATAATCCACAACATAATGGCATTGCAGAACGTATGAATATAACTTTGCTTAATATGGTTAGATCTATGATCTTCTTTAAGAATGTTAAGTAAATGTTTTGGGGAGAAGCAGGGCTTTGTGCAACTTATATTTGCAATCGTTGTCCTTCTTCTGTCATTAATAATAAATGTCCTTAATAAATGTGGTATAATCATCTTCCTATTGTTCAACATTTTAGAGTCTTTGGTTCTTCTTATTGTTCAATAAGTTGGGTGCTAAGAGTCACAAATGTATTTTCTGGGATATTCTGCTAGTTCCAAAGCATACAGGTTTTATGATGAAGAAAATAAAAAATTCATTATTTCTAGAGATGTTGTTTTCCTTGAGTCAGATAAGGATAATTCCACTATTGATAGGCAATTGGCTCATTTCGAGAAATTTGCATCTAAAAAGTTCAATTTTTTTATCTGATAATTATGTTCCACATATTGAAGGAGGGGTTCCCATTCTAGATCAGTCCATGGTTTTTCCATCTTTGACTCATGAGGATGTTTTTGTTGAAGAAAACTTGGACGATAGTGTTGTTTCTGCATGGTAAGAAAGTGTTCCTGAAGAACCTGTACTTCAAGATGAACATCCATCACAACCACTTCAGTAAGATTTACGAAGATCTACACATGCTCGAAAATTTCCAAGCAAGTATTACGATTTTGAAACAGGAATGTCTTCTAAAGGTGATTCAGGAAATGATTATCGTGACTGTGAATTCAATCATTGTATAATTAGAGAACCTATTTGTTTCGAAGAATACGCTAATTGTGATGAGTGGAAGGATGCAATGCAAAAGGAATATGATGCACTTATTAAGAATGGAACTTGGAGGTTAGTGGATCCTCCTACAAGTGTCAAACCCATTAGTTGCAAATGGGTGTATAATATCGAATACAAGGTAGATGGTTGCTTGATAAATACAAGGCAAAGCTTGTAGGAAAAGGCTATGCTCAGAAGGAAGGTGTTGACTACACAGATACATTTGCTCCAATAGAAAAATGGGGCACGATTAGAACTTTGTTTTCTCTTGCAGCTCAGAATAGCTGGAAGATACATCATATGGATGTTAAAACAACTTTTTTGAATGGTGATATGAAGAAGGATGTTTATATGTTTCAACCCAAATGTTTTACTATTAAAGGCAAAGAGAGAAAGGTATGTAAGTTGGTTAAGGCTTGTATGGACTGAAACAAGCATCTCGTGCATGGTATGAAAAATTAACTAAACACCTTCTAAAGTTGAATTATAAGTTATTTGATTTGGATGATGCAACGCTTTTTGTTAAGAAAATTGGAAAGTCGGTTGTATATTTGTTTGTGTATGTAGATGATTTGATGATCACATGAAATAATGATGACTATATAGCATCCGTTAAAAGAGAATTATTGAAATTTTTTGACATGGAAGATTTGGGTTTATTACATTATTATATAGGGATTGAAGTTCATTAGAAACCCAAATATATTTTCATTTCTCAGAAAAAGTATATTGGACAGATTTCAGATGTAGGATTGTAATCTTGTGGCTACTACTATGGCACAATATTTGAAGCTTACTTCCACTGAAGGAAGTATGTTTGAAGATCCAACAAAGTACAAGAAACTTGTTGGAAGTTTGAGTTTTCCAACTACTACTTGACCTGACATAGCTTTTGTTGTAGGGATACTCTCCAGGTTCATGCATAGGCCATGTGAAGATCATTGGAATGCAAAAAATTGAGTGCTCAAGTATTTGAAAGGCACTCAAACATATGGCATCAAATATTCCAAAGTTGTAGATTTCCATCTCACTGGCTATTCAGATTTTGATTTTGATGGAGATAAGTAGAATGGAGTCTCTACTTCTAGCTATTTGATGAGTCTTAGATCAACAACCATCAGTTGGAGATCACACAAGCAATTTGTTCTTGTTGATTCTACCATCAGAGCCGAATATGTTGCAACAACTCAAGCTACAAAAGAAATCATTTGGCTTCACAAAATACTAGAAGACTTGCAGGAGAAATAAAAGGCTTCAACTCCACTACTCATCGACAACTCTTCTGCAATTCAGTTGGCCAAGAATCCTAAGTTTCATGATAGAAGCAAGCATATTAACACCAAATATCGCTTGATTCGACATTATGTAGAGGCCAAAGTTATTCATCTGACACATTGTCCTACTTCAGAGCAGATCGCAGACATATTTACAAATCCAATGGGATATGAAAAGATTGAAAAGTTCAAAATGCCACTTGGCATGTTAGATGTCCCTTCGGATTAAGGGGGGAATGTTAACTAATCCTTCAGGATTATTATTGTATAATATTTCATTAGTTTTACATTTTCTTTTTACGGTTAATAAGTTACCGAGACACAACTTTTAAGTACCTAGATTGCGCATGTATAAATAAGTAATTTTATCATTAATATAATACTCTTTCATTGTGGATTTTATTTGGGCTTGTACAAATAGTTTGCCCCTTATGAAACTCCTATGGATAATTTTGTTGATGAGTATTTTGGAGTTTGTGATAAGCTAAAAAGCCACACTTTTTGGCTTTGTCGGGCAGATTCCACCAATGGCCATTATAAAGGTCTGGGCCAAGTAAGTCTAGAAACCACATGAATTGCACTATGTGATCACCCAAAGCGTCACAAAAGGATTTTGGTTGTTCTTTTTTCAAGAAGAGTGACATTGTACTGCAACCGAAGAACATTTGCCTCTGTTTTCCGAAAGAAAGATTTTGCATTCAAAGCTCATATACACAACATGAAATGTACTCACAAATGATCCCCTCATAAAGAAAGAGAAAAGCTATTTGAAAGTAACTGACCTTTTAATCTTTTATTACAAAATGGAAAAATCAAATTTCTTCAGCTCTTAGAAACTCCATATTAACTCTTAGATAAGGCTTAGGGGTGGGTGAACTAACATTCATTCAATGTAGACAAATTCGTTAGCATATTACTCCATATTTTGTCAATTATCGATATGCATGCATTTTCTACATCATCACATTAAAAAGAATTATAACTGCCATGAAACAAAAATCTGTACTTCATTCAAGATAAATCATATGGAAACAAGTAAACCATCAAAGAACCGAACAAGAATCAATAAAGTCAAAATTGGAGCATAAAAAATTTCCACATCTTGCCATGATTGATTGTATCGATCTCTAAAAATTGCACAAGAATACAACCAACACATCTTAGTTATCCCCATCTTTTATAATGTCTGAATTGCCGCACTTATTCTTCAAATCAATTCCAAAGAGAGAAGGACCATTCTTCACTATTCTCATAAACAATTAACAACAATATCTCCAAGCAATGTCAACACCCTTCACTGAAACTGATCCTGAAATTAATATGAATAAAGCACTTTCAGTTCAACCCATATTACTTACATTATAGAACGAATCTTTAAGGCCTTGAGAAATGGAAAGTTTGCATGGTTGGGGAAACCTGATCTATAAATCCCCTTGTCTAGCATTGCAAAATTCAATGGAGGGACAAAGCTAGCAATGCCTCCTTGTTGTCGGCATATTAGTTTTGCCTCATTCATCAATCGGGATATGCCTGCAGCTACTCCATCACTTTGTTTCAACTGCAATTTCTACCATGAAGCACAAGATGGCCTCTTCACACAATTGCAGTTCATGGGTAACATAATTTCTAGCTATTGTTCCACCCACTATCCCTTCATTCCCCAAAATTGATATTTTCATTTACCTGCAAATAAAGAGTATTACATACAAAGCCACCATGATCCCCTTCTCTGAGGGAGGAGGATGCCCTGGGGCTCTGCTGCACCGTGTTGACATTGTAGTGATTGGGGATCATGGATTTCGCTTAAACCAAATATACTGGAGATTTATAGCTCAACCAAGATCGAGACTCCGTGAAAGTGAAGAAGTTATATTTAATATTATAGATTAGATTACAAGTTACGTTCCACCTTGCACAATGTACCATTCATGTAGAAACTGAAACTGGCAGATGAGTGCATACGAAGCCGTCATGAAATTTGATGACACCTACAGACAATAATATGGGAACAGACATTGGCTGAAGACTCTGCAATACTTTAAATTGACATTACTATATATTCTAGTACTAGGACTCTCTTGCTTCACTAATAATTACTTGTAAGAACTATCAACGGTAGAGCTTCCAAGAATGGTTAACAACTGAGATTCCATTATCCACTACAAGGTTATGCCTGCTAACATATTTAGCCTCATCGCTAGCCAAGTACAGCCCCGCCTCCGCAACATCCTCTATTTTAAGAGTCGCTCCCTGTAAATTGGCAACACTATTTGCCAATGCCTCCACGGTGGCCTTCTCCTCTTCTGCAATGGCTGAAGCATTCCCTTATTTTAGGTACATGTTTACAAGGGCAGTGGCCACAACATAAGGAGAAACAACGTTCATTATCCCGTATTTCCCGAGCTTAGCTGCTCCGTTCTTAGTTAGCCCTATGATCGCATGCTTCGAAGCTATGTATGCGTATGGAGTAGATCCAGCTATGATACTTGCAACACTGTCAGTAGAGATTATGTAGCCCTTCTTTCGCGGGTTCATCATGTAGGCCCCGTGGTTAATGCCCAACATCACTCCTCTCACATTTACCCTCATTACTCGATCGAATTCCTCCATTTTGTACTCTGCCATGCTTTTAGCCACGAGGAATTTGATAGTTCCTGCGTTGTTATGCCGATAGGCCTTCCTTTGAAAGGGACTTTCGTCGTCCCTTTGTTTCTCAGGCTGACACCTGGCATCGGGCATAGAGCGGGCATAAACCCTCTACCTACCCACACCTTTGTCCGTAGAGTTCTGAAAGCATGCGGTCATAATCGTCGTGTATTCATGGATATTCATGAAGGTGGTTCTGCGGCTAACACCTGGCATTGGGCATAGAGCGGGCATAAACCCTCTAACCACCCACACCTTTGTTTGCAGAGTTCTGAAAGCGAGCGGTCATACTCGTCGTGTATTCATGGATATTCATGAAGGCGGTTCTGCGGCTACTTAATTTTTAGTTGGATTTTGAGAAATTCGTGATGTTTTCTTCGGAAGCTTAAGCATTCATGAGCTCTAGTAGTAATGGCGCATTGTGTTTTCGGAGAAAGATGCATATGGTAGCATCTGTCCGTTTGGTAGCATCTGTCGAGAACTTGAAGCAACGAAGCATCCATGAAGTGATTTTTTCTTGCATTTTTATGTTTTTGTTCCTGTGCTAGCTCTCTAATTGGATATAGAGTTTGAGTAGGGTGTATTTGTTATTCAGCAACATATTCACTGTGAATTGCACAGTAGTATAACCTCGCTCATTTGAGCATGACAACCCTTAATGATTGTGTTCCAATCAGTGACCTAGAGTTAATTGCAGTGGGTTTTGATGAAGCGGTGTATTGCTGGTAATCTGCAAGTGGGATTCCCGCAATAAGGCTCGATCTGGGCCTTCCTCTGCATCTCACTATATCTGTGCAGACCAGTTTTATGCTGGAGTCTTTTACGTCGGAGTTCCAGGAAAATCCGTTTCAATGCTGCGTGGATTGCTGCAATTGTAGATACTATGCATCTTCATTATCTAATACTGTTACTAAATATTTTATTGTACAATATCTCACATCTAGTTTTGGTTTGCATTTCTGTGCAATGTGTCCGAGAGCCATCGTAATATTCTCATAGTAACATCTGTGCACTTAGGATTTAGAATTAGATCGCTAGGAGGAGGTCTGTAAGGCTGTTAGATTAGATTCCTTACAGAACTAACATGCGCGTTCTCCGCATAAATAGCTCAGGAAATGCATGCAAAGAGGGCTTGAATACCCATACGAGCTTTCCAGCGAAGTAGTGCTGTTTTCTTGACACCCATTTCACAAAATGTAAGTTTGGGGTTCCTAAGGGTTTTTACTATATACCGAAGCTTACATTTCTGCAGAAAACTTGTTCGAAGAAGAAAACAACTGCCATGGGGGAATACAGGAGATTGTTGCTGCTTGTGTTTGTTTGGGTTTTTTTCTTCAGAGAGGCCTACTGTGGAGACCCATTTGTGTTTTATGACTGTAATGTTTCTTACATTGAAGCTGCCCCTCTGGGTGTGAAGCAGCAGGTAATTGCTTCTGTTATAGATCTGTTGTATTGTATTATAGATCTTCTACATTGGGTTTTTGTTTTATCAGTAATATTTTGTTTTTGGTTTTGATTTGTTCTCTGTGGTTTGGAAGTCGTGGGTATGCTGTTATTGATTGGATTCAAATATTGGTTCATTTATAGTGACAATTGCTAACTTCTCAGAGCATTGACAGTGTTCTACTTACTTTTTATCTGGTCCCTGCGTTTTGGAAGTGGTCGTTAGGTTGCCATTGAATGGAGCACAGTGTGGGTTCATTGACACTCATAGTTTCTAACTTCTTGGAGCAATACTGTTGTCATCACAGTTGGCTCTGGGATTTTGTGCCTCTGTAATTCCAATACAAGTTGGGGCCATGGGGTAGGCCGTAGGGTGAAGTGGGGGCGTTAGATTTGAAGATCCTACCTAGCTTCTCGGAACAATGCGCTGGGTTTTTGTGGCTGAAATGCAAGCTGGGGTTGTAGTCCCCTAGGGCCTCCAGGTTTGTTGGAAATCCCCCAGTTGCCTAACTTCTTGTCTTGGATACTTGATGGAGCAACGAAGCATCCATGCAGTGATTTTTTCTTGCATTTTTATGTTTTTGTTCCTGTGCTAGCTCTCTAATTGGATATAGAGTTTGAGTAGGGTGTAGTTGTTATTTAGCAACATATTGATCACCAATTGCACAACGGTATAGCCTTGCTCATTTGAGCGTGATAGCCCTTAATGATTGTGTTCCAATCAGTGATCTAGAGTTGATTGCAGTGGGTTTTGATGAAGCGGTGTATTGCTGGTAATCTGCAAGTGGGATTCCTATAGTAAGGCTCGATCTGGGCCTTCCTCTGCATCTCACTATATGCAAATGCACTCACGAGACTAGAAATTAAGAGCAAGCCGAGGGATCCACTTAACAAGAATACCCTTAGTGTCAACTTCTCTTGTAGCAGGTTCCAAGGCCTTGATGTCCGATGCATATGCCCTAGGCCATGCTAGAATACTAAAGATTTCCTGGTTTGTTGGAGCTCCCCCAGCTGCAAAACTTCTTGTCTTGGACATTTGATGGGGCAATGGAGCAATCTGTGCAGCGAGTTTTGCCATTATTGGTATTGTTCTGCCTTTGTTATTGTGCTAGCCCTCTAATTGGATATAGATTTGGGGACATGATACTGGACATGGACTTGCTGATGCACCTCACTATATGCAGGTGCACTCATGGGACTAGAAAGTAAGAGCAAGCCTAGGGATCCCATTAACAAGAATGTGCTTAGTGTCAACTCCGCCAGCAGCAGGTTCCTAGGCCTTGATGCCCATTGCATGTGCCCCACGCCACTAGAATGATGGATTTCTCCTGGTTTACTCGAGCTCTCCCAACTACCAAACTTTTTGTCTTGGATGTTTTGTTTGACAATGAATATGTGCAACAAGTTTTTTCATTATTGATATTTTTGTCTTTGTTATTATGCTAGCTCTGTGATTGGCTATAGAGTTGAGTAGGGTAGCTTTGATGAAGTAGCACATTTACTCCATTGCACACCGGTATAGACTTCTGTCTTGTTTGCAGCAACATCCAGAATAGAGTACTAATGTGGAATGGAAAGCACAGTGTGACCCAATGGTAAACAATAACTAACTTCTTTGATTTTCTTTTCTTTTAGTGGAAACTGATAAAAAAATATTCAATCAATTAATCGGTTGAGTTGAATTTTGTGGGGGCATTGAACGACATTCTTCTATCGAGCCGAGCGCTTCTTCTGGACTGGGCGTTGTAGATGACTTCAAGCACACTTTCCTGGAGCTGAAGAGGAAGAAGATCCATCGCTACCTGGTGTTCAAAATCGATGAGAAAACTAAACAAGTGGTTGTTGAAAAGACTGGAGAACCTGCTGAGAGTTATGATGATTTCACTGCTGCCCTCCCAACGATTGTCGGTATGTTGTCTATGACTTCGCTTTTGTCACCTACGAGAACTGTCAGAAATGCAAGATCTTCTTCATTGTATGGTAATGAATTTCATCCACCTTCCCATTTCAATTCTTCCACAATTCATCAAGCCCACACCCAATTTAGACCGGTTCCTATTTAAGTTCCATTTTTAAGAATTTTACACACTAACGAACTCTGATCAAGCTGAAAAATTAAGCTAATGTATTTGAATCCTTGGTGTGTTCACGTCCCAGTCATCCCGGGGGCTCTTGTTATTATGGGTTTCCAGTTTTCTTTTTTTTTATGAAGTTTTTGTGTCGTGAGATATCAGCTTAGTCTTCTTTATAGATTTGTTTCCAAGGATTGTCTGGTCTGGTGCAGTACAAATTTCATTAGATAGGTTAGACAATGCAACTAGTTCCATTATCATAGAGAGATATAAACAAAACCCTCAGCTAACAGGTTAATGTTCCGATCCTTTTAGTCTATTTCATGCTTTATGAATCTGAAAGCTGGTTTTGGGATGCAAGACACTGGGTTGATTTGATAGAATCCTCCCCACTCTAGTAGTACTAATATGCTAACATTATTCGCTGTATAGTTGTCATGCCTTGTGCCCCTTCTCTAGCTTGTGATTGTTATCTATGCAAGGTTTTACAAACTGATCAGGTTTCGTTTCATATTAATAATCACTCTATCTATGTTGGGTGTGTGTTGTGAATAAACACATATGCATAACAATTGCTCGACAAAGGTGGTTTATTAGGCATTACCAGTATTGTCTGTATGGGATTTTTTATACAATAATAATAATTACCCTTGATGAAGTGGATCTCTGTTGTGTCTAATTGAAGCCATGATGCCTTAACTTCCTATGTTCTTGGTTGTCTGTAAGGGATTTTGTTCCACAATAATTAATTTCTCTTAATGAAGGAAATCTCTGTTGTGTATGATTGAAGCTATGATGCCTTAACCACCTATCTTCTCTGTGGTTATGGTATGTTATCTTATTCAAACTCTCCGCAATACTAGATTAATACAGGCCTTTTTTGAAGCCTCCATCAAACATGCACAATTGCATATGTTCCCTCTTCTACAAAAGGGTGCATTTGGTAAGAAATTTCAGACTTCTCTATAATTTTCCTTCTTGGTAGCCACTGGAAGAGAAGGAACTTTTGGTTATCTGCTTATGTGAACCCTTTCTGAAAATTAATGATCTTTCTATGGATCATATTAATTCAAATTGTCTTATGTCAACTATGAAAAAAAATCTCAGTCTATGTGTCCATTATATATGTTTAGTTATAACTTACCAAACACATCTCTATGTGTAGAGTGACTTTTCCCTGTCGACTTTAGGGTCTTTAGATTATTATGGATGTTGAGTGTTTTAGCTTTGGCCGGAACCAAACTCCGTTGTTTTGTTCTCGTTTTGTTAAGATCTATTTATGCAATTCATGGAATTACAATGTTTAAATTTCTCTTCATAATTTACAGTGGCTATATTCTCCACTGAGTTTTGTATGGCTGTGAATGTAATCAGTAAATAGGTTGGGCGTTATCCTTTTCCTGTACTGTTGGTTTAACAGGTTACTTGTAGTATACATATATGCATTTTGGTATTTTATGGCTAAACACTTGGTTTGAAATAGTTCTGCAATCAAATCTTGCATGTTGGGCATGTAAATAATTCCATTTTTGAAATCACAAAGGATGATCCATGTCATGACTGGCTGCTTCATCATCCCCAAGAATTTTTAGCAAATGGCAATGAATCTCACAACAAGTTTATGGCCAGTCACAACAATATATCAGGGACTTGGACATTAGTTAGACTAGGGCAATTTCCTAGAAATTCAGGCAGTCTGCCATTAAACTTATTCTCAAAAACAATAAAAGCCACCAATACTCTGCCTCTACATACATTCTGTGGAAGAGGACCCGAAATATCATTCGTTGATACATCAAACTCAACACGTTTAGAACCCATCCCAATTCCCGGGGGCACTAGTCCTGTGAGCTTGTTGGTAAAAAGCTTGAGATGGACTAAATTAGTAAGCTTATCAAGCCCAGAGGGTATAGACCTAGAAAGTATGTTGTTGGATAACTGCATTGTCTCTAAATTTGTCAAATCTCCAATCCCATCGGGGATGCTTCCATTTAGCTCATTTGTTGACAGATCCAAATTCACAAGACTCTTAAGATTGTTGATATTGTCTGGAATTGGTCCAGATAGATTGTTCATAAATAGAAATAAATGTGTCATGTTTGTAAAGGCCATCAATGTGTTAGGGATCCTTCCAGTCAAAAGATTCCGTGAGAGGTCCAATTGTACCATATCTCTTATATTCCCTAATGTCTCTGGAATTTCACCCACTAAACTGCAATTTGTCATCCACAACTGCTGCAACTTTGTCAAGTTCCCGAGTTCAGGTGGGATTACCCCTTGAGACAGAGGGTTGTTGTCCAGTGCTAAGCTTTTCAACGAAGAGAGATTTCCAAGGAAGAAAGGAACAGTACTATTCAACTGATTATAGGTCAAGTGCAATACCTCAAGAAGAGGCAACCGTCTGAATCCAGCAGGAATGTCCCCAGAAAAATCGTTGGCTGAGAGGTCCAATCGTACCAGCTCCTCCAGTTTATATATCTCATTCGGCAAGGGCCCACTGAACACGTTCTAAGACAAATTCAAGATAACCAAAACAGCTGCAATTCAGCAGTTCAGACAGAAAATCCCCCCCAAAATAATTTAAGCACAAGTTCAAGCCCCTCATATTACTCAATTGACCGATACTAGAAGGAATCGTTCCAGTGATTTTCAAGTTTTGAAGGTCCAGACCCACAACAAACATGGTGTTTCTATCACAAGTGACTCTGGTCCAGTTACAGTGGTCGTTGCCTTTTGAATCAGTTTTCCAATCAGCGAGTGCCCCACTAGTAATCCAACTCTCTTTGACATGCAATAGTAATTGGCCTTCTTCTGACAGGCAATGGCATCGCAAGCAGAGCAACAATCCAAACAGTAAGACAGGGCCATATGAATTTCCCATTTTCGTGGCATACATTTTTCTTAATACTTAGTCAGACAATTATGCAGGTAGAGTGTGAAGTAGCTGTTAAAGGGTAAGGCCATCTTTTGATGGGTATTCTTAATCGGTCACTGGTTTTTAGTGTGAGTAGTTGGTTTGCAATTCCATCTATTTGGCTTCAAGTCTCTGGTTTCATTGCTCATCATAATAACCCTGAAAAGATAAATAGCTAATTCCCTGCCATCATGTAGAATTTCAAAAGGGAAAAGGGACAGTAATTTTCTTGTGATTCATTGGTCACTAACTATAGATCTGTTGCTTGACACATAGTTGTTGAGAGTGTTGGAGAAGGGGTGACTGCCCTATCAGTTTCAATTTGCCTACTGGTGCAACTATTTGCAAGGCATAGGAAAATAAACCTTTTCTACCACTCCCATGCCATTGCTGACTTGTCGTGGCCCATCAAGGGTGCTCTTACTGGCTGGGGTCTGATGGACTTGAGTAGTCTCAAATCTGCATATCCTGTGGGGGTGTGGTGTTTCCCCTCACACCCTTTCAACATTTTATAGGTAATAGTTAATAGGTTAGTTGTGCTTCCTGACCAGACATATGTCACTCTTTCGCATGATCCCTGAAAAGTTGCAAAGGAATAGTTTGATTTCTGTTTCACTACCAGGCTCATGCTACACTCTTGCAAATGAAGGCATGTGTCTTCATTAAGGGGTGCAATTTGATTGTGTCTGGACTCTGTACAACTGTGTTTTGTAAATCACAGGATTCACTAGCTCATAGGTACCCAATTTTAGTACTTAGGCCCAACGTTACCTGGCCTTTATATGTTTCTATGGGAAAAGCCTTTCTACTATCCACCCTTTTTGCGTAATATGTTCATTGTACTGATATATTTTTTTATCGATAGAACTTGGAGGCGTGTTTAATATATACATGTTTGCACTATCTGGGCACACATGTATGTGTGTTTGGCCTCCCTTCTGTAGACACAAATTGTATTTAACAACCCCATTGCTTACAATATTAGAGAAGCATGCATACAATTTTGAATTCAATTACAAGAACTTCTGTTGCTTTGTACATCAGGCGGTGGTCTAGTGGAAACTTCAGAAGTTTTTGTTACAATGACACGGTTTCTAATCCTAACAGGCATGCTCCTCCCTTGAATGAGATTTGCCAGGTGTGGCTCTTGACTATATTGAATATTATTAAGGTATGCGGATGATTTGCCAGGTGTGGCTCTTGACTATATTGAATATTATTGAGGTATGCGGATTATGACATGATACAAGTTACCAGTTCTTCGCTCAAATGTGTGAGGGTGGGTAGACCTTTTTACAAGGTTTACCATCCAGGTAATGATAATATATTCCCGTTTACGAATAAATAAAGGAATTTCTTGAACCTACCGGCAGATTATGGTATCGTGCTGGCAAGGTACCAGTTATTCGCTCAAATGTATGAGCGTGGGTGGATATCCTTCCCAGGTTTACCATCCATGTAAAAAAAAATAGGTTGCCAGATATAGAATAAATAAAAGAAAGAATTAATACTGCCAGGGGGGTTATGATAAATGATGGGAAATTATGTGGGAAACCATTTATTATTATTAATATTAATATTTAAATAAAAATAGTTACACAATTATTTATACATCACAAAATTAATTGTATTTTATTAAACATCACATAAGAATACAATAAGTATTGTTTTAAAAATATTATAATTTGACTTTCTAATCGCACTATACAATTACGGGGCCTACCTTATTTCCATCTGGTTATGGTTACCGAGATACACGCAATAGTAAATGTTGACATAAACCAAGTAAATAATATTATGGGGCCTACCTTATTTCCATCTGGTTATCGTTACCGAGATGCACACAATGGTAAATGTTGACATAATCCAAGTAAATAATGTTGATATTGCGGAATGGTTAATGTTTATATAATCTATTTAAATAATGCTTTTTCAACACTCATGATCTGACCTTCACTTGAGGGGTTATCATTATTAATTAAGGGTTTACAATTAGTTAATGTTTCAGTTGTAGTGTCAACCAGCAATATGTAAGTGGTTTGTTTTAATATTTGCAAATCACAAGTTTCTCCGCTTTTCATTTATCATGTAAAACGGTGTAATTTATTTTTTATTTAAGAAAATAAAGTGTGTTGGCAATAATCTATTGAGTTTTTAGTATGAACGCGTTTTAAACTTAATATATTGATATGAATGGTTTGGTTTTGGTTTTGTTGTTTTAGTATCAAATGTGCTGGTACGGGATGGTCATCGTGGTTATTGCCTTGGTCACTAGCGAGCTTTGTATATGCTTGACTATTTGTAGAGGTTTCTTCCTTTTAATAATCCTATCGGCCTTTCTTTGTACCTCTCTTTGTACCTTTTGAGACAATTGCTAGTTATACATAATATCGAGTTGACCATGTTTTTCCATGGCCAAATCCACCGCAGCACTAATGTCTTCCTCTTTTGTCGGATCACAATGCACGTAATTTGCAGGAGGAGAAAGGGATTCGGCCAAATTTTTGCCGGCTTCGTCTGCAATGTCTGTGATTACGACTTTGGCTCCATGCTTTGTGAAGAGCCGAACGATAGCATCTCCTATGCCCGCTGCTCTACCTGTTATTATTGCTACTTTGCCCTCCAATCTGCATTCAAACATCATTGCCCTGAATCACTGAGCAACATTCCCACTCTCTCCCACCGACCAAAATTAAAAAAAAAAAATGCACACACAAAGTTTGAAGAATTCTGAGACAAATAGATTTGAAAGAAAAACCGAAAGAACATTTCTGCTATGCCGTGATTACCGTCGCTCTGGTCCATTATTGAATCTTGGATTGCCAACACAAGAGGCCGCTGCACCAAGCTCTTCGTTAGACATGGCTGGGGAGCGAAATGGGCAGATCGATTACAGGGAGAAGTAATGTTTACTTATACTAAACTCAGCTATCCAAACTTAACCAAACTACCGTCAATTTTTTATGATTTAAAGTTTGCGATCTGAGAATTTAATGAGAACACGTATCCAACTGATTCACCACTCGTTCCAATTTTTGAATTAATCAAAAAGATAATTAAGAACCATATCCATGTGAATCAACGTCATTATTAACTTTTATGCGAAAAACAAATATGCTTGATTCTCTTCTATAAAATTTTATTGGAAGCAAAATAATGATTATAACCTTTTCCTTTTATTTTTATGCCCAGGGAAAATTTATTATAATTAAGTTGTTAAATCAGTTGTGAGTATTGTTATTTTTGTGTGGCAATAAGAATGCATTCTGACTTATCACTTTTATTTAACGAAATTCATTACCTGAAATAACTTAATGGTAGTCGGTGAGAGGCATGCTTTCACTCTTACTAAATGCTCTTGGGGTTTAGGTTTAACTTGTTTCCTTATGCTTTCACTCTTGCTAGATGCCTTTGAATTTTGGGTTGTTAACTAATTTCCTTACTTTTCAGAAAAATTAACACTTAACCGAGCAAAACAATTTTAGAATATACAATATTTTTTTTTTAACAATTTTTCTTTTAAATAATAGGTTTTATAAATTTAACTAAATTTTTTTACAAATATAACATTTTATAGACAATAATTCTTTTACAAATATTTTGTAATTATTTTTTAAATAATAAATTTAAGAGAAAATTTTAATTATTAAATAAATTTAATTTTATAATTTTTTTTTAAACCATCTTTGCATTAATCATAAAAATTTAGATTTAGTTTATGTTGGACACCTAATCTTCAGTGAGTTAGTGTGGAAGCCAAATGGACAAAATGAGTCCAAGAGACCTTGGGATGTGAAACCCAACGGTCACATATTGTACTATAAATGTATATATCTTGTTAATAAAAATTATACTCTCATGATTTATCTTTCATATTGTCCTTGCTGTCCATGTGTGTTTAACATGGTATCAGAGCGGGCATACTCCTGCCCTGCATAATTTCTTTGAACCATTTCTTTTATGAAAGTGTTGGATTTGAGTTATGAGCCTTAACTTGGTCGATTCGTCTATGGGTCAATTTTTGTGTTAAGAGTTGAAATGATGAATTTGCTAGTAGTTAATTTGCTGGTTTATAAGAGAAGAATTGTAATGTATGCTCTTCAAACGTTAGAAACAATTTGGTGTGTGTACCTATGAGAGGAATTTTGTAATCGAAGTATGTTTTGTCTTCTTGGATGATGAGCGATATTTGTATTAAAAGATTGTAAGCTCTGCTCATATCGACTTTGTTTGCACATGTTGAGGAAAGGCATTTGAAGCTGGTTGAATTGCATGAAATGGGTAATCACAATTAAACTAAATGATAGCGTTGTTGAGAGGGGAGTTTTCAAAAGTCGACTTGTGTTTCAGCTGAGATGTAGAAAACAGCCTTGGAGCCGCGTTGGTGGTATCATGAGTTTATTTGAAGGTTGCACCGAAGGATGCAATTCTTGAAACTCTGCTGAGAACCATGGTGAATGCTGGCTAAAGTGAATGTTGTAATGGGAGCATGACTGTGTTTGATAAAATGTTTCAATGAGTGTTTTTAATGGCCAATCATTGCAAAATTCGTTGTGAACTCTATTTTCTTGGAGTGATGTTAGTTATGACATAGTTTGGCTCGGATGGTTGTAGTCGAATGTTGGGCAGTGAAATGCAGAAATTCGAAGAGGCACAAATTTTTGTTTGAGACTCCGTTTATTCTAAAATTGATTTGTTGAATATTAATGCTATTTTGCACGCAGGGAAAATTACAGCATCAAATCGACTTAATAGGCAGTTTCAATTAAAATTGCAGAAACCAGACTTTTCAGTGAAAGAACTGAATTAGGAGATGCGTAAGGAATTTTTAAGTGGAATTGTAGTTGGCACATTGGATTAGACAACAATGTGGGCTCAATTTGTCATCGTGGAAGAGCGATTGAAGGATCGAAGAGGTGCTGAATTCAATTCCTATGATGAAGACTGTGTTTAAGATTGAGTCTGCAGTGGTATTGTGCGGTGAAGGGCGTTCAAAAAGTATAAAAACCAGTGTTAAAACAGTGGCAGCACGCTGTTGAGACTGGTGTGTGTGCAACGTTCATAGTTGCTGGCACATAAGGTGTTAATCAAGCTTGATTGAAGTAAACGCGCACTTGAATTCGCAGAGGCATTCATGAGTGTAACCCCTGCATACGTGGGTTGAATGGTGCGTTACACTACCCAGAAGAACGTTTTGATGTAAGAACTATTTAATGAACGCCCAACTCCCACTGTTTGATGAATGCTTGGTATTTCCTACTGTTACGCTTGGTATTTCCTACTGTTACACTACCCATTTGGTACAAAAGTGGTATAATTGTCTTATGCTTAACGCTTGCATTCACCTAGTATCGACATTTGAATGCGTTGAACTATACAACGCTTTGGTATACAATGCTTTCACTCACTTGGTATATGCATTAAAGTACGAGATTGTTGAAGTTCTGGGATATGGCGGATTTGGAATTGTGTGCATGGCTCGAGACACTTCCAATAATGAGCGTGTTGCTGTCAAAAGGATCGATTTGAATGGTATGGAAGGGTCTCATATTTAAATCTGTTACGCTGGTATCAGAGCGGAACATTTCATAGCAACTGTATCGGTTGCCAAGGTTCCTAGAAGGAGGAGGGTGCAGGGCTTCCTGGGGAGGAAGCTACACGACCCTTGCCTTCTTAAGCAAGCAGAGACACTATTATATACGAGGCCTCCCCTTACATGATTTCAACAACTCAAAATATGCCATTCCTATTGATATACGCATTCCACATAGTCAGAGTTTTTGCAGCCACCTGATTGACGTCCACCGAGTCAATTGCTCTGTGTTTAATACCCAAATTTTGGGATTTTCTTTTATTTTGTTCATCAATTGCGCTGTGTTTAGTACCCATTTGGGAACTTTGGGATTTCTCTTTGATTCCATATATTGTCTACTGTGAAAACATTCCTCTCTGTGATGATAGATATAAGTTTTTTCTTCCTGTATTCTCAGGTGTGTGCGAAATTGTCATTTGAGTTTTAACATCTCGAGGGTTTGCAATTTTTTGTGCCCCTTGCATCGTTGGTAGGAAAGGGCTCTGCTGGCGTTATTGTCTACAGTTATATATCCAGAATATTGGGCAAAGTTTGCATCTGAGGGCTGACCAGGGAGTTCAGTGATTCTGTCCTTGGAGAAGTCGCTTATATTCTATCCTGACACCCATTCCTTGAAGGAAGCGCTCCAGTGTTAGAGGCCCTGGGGTTTGAAAGTTGATTGGTAGCAGGGTCTTCTATCAGTGTACCTCTTGGTTTAATTTTAATTTCTATGAATGACATGCATCCTTATTAGGACAAGGGGTTTGATATATCAATTGGAAAGGGTTTGAGAGAAGCCAGAGTTTGGTCTTTGTGTTAGGCGAGAAATTGTTAATCTCCAGATGCCATGGATGCTGAATTATGGGCAGCTCGTGTCACGGCAGCAAAGCGCCATCACGCAGTTCATCATTATCATCGTCATATAGATTGGCAGTTTAACTTTGATGAATTGGAGGGCGATGATGACATACGGGCGGATTTCACTTGCCCATTTTGTTTTGAGGATTTTGATATTGCATTGCTATGCTGCCATCTTGAGGATGAACATTGCATCGACACAAAAAATGTGTTATGTCCTTTGTGCGCAACTAAAGTTAGGAAGGATATGGTTGGGCATATAACTCTTTAGCATGGTCATTTGTTCAACATGTAGCGTAGGAGGAGATTTCGCAGAGGTGGGTTGCCACCTAATTCCACACTGTCTTTTCTGAGTAGAGAGCTTCGGGAGGGGCAGCTGCATCCTCTTCTGGGAGGTGTGTCCTCACGTGGGGTGGCTGCTAATAGTGCGTTACCAGATCCTCTGCTATCTTCCTTTGTTTATAATTTGTCGATTTCTGAGACCAATGAGGATCAAATAAAACCAATTGTATCATCTGAGGAAAGCTCAACAAAATAATCTCTTGATGTGCGAGTTATGGGCAGAATCAGGGAAGTATTAGAGTTCATGAAAAATCTTATACAATCTACTATTGATGACACATTACAAATCAGCAAAGGATCTCTCTCAGAAATTCAGACATGTCTACAAAATGCACAGGGAAATATTGATTTTTTGCAGCTTGAATCACAGCTATAGCAAGAAGAGCTACATCAAAATAGACATCATTCTGAACCTGTTTTTGTTCAGAACATTGAGACAACCACCCATCAGTAGCAAGTCAATAATGTTACAGTTCATTCAAATAAAACAACAGTTGTACATGCAGATGCAGAAACTCAGTTTTCTCTTCCCAAGCCCATCATCAGACCTTGGGAACAACTTGTCCACAACAAGCACAAAACTAGTCTTGGATATTACAAGGACTTGTCCTTTCATATTCCAGACTACTCAAAGCCCATTCAGCTTCAGAGTGCTAGATTCATTCATGACAGTTCACCTCCATCTATTCCAGATTCTACTCCTCTTCCACCGCAACAACAACAACAACAGAATGTGAAATGCCAACACTGTGACCGAGTTGGCCATTTGAAAGATCACTGTTTTGATCTTCATCCATCTAAGCACTATCATAAAACCAGTCATTCTTCACACAGATGCTTCAGAAACAAACGTCTTGCAAGAACAAAGATTCATCTTGGATGGATCGCTTCTTGGCAATGGACATCAACAACCAAGACGATATTCCAAACACATGTCAGAACTTGTTCCAGAGTATTGAAAAGTCTTGCAGCTGATTTTTCTCCATCATCTCACCTTGTATCTGACAGGGGGGGAAACGATGGTCATCTACAAGCTTCAAAGCCACATCAAGCGAGCCTGAGCCACAACCTGCCACACCAGTTTCAGAGTTGTAGCCAGAGACAAAGATGCCCATGAACATGCCTTCAGTTGGCAATCTAGGACACTTCCTCTAGCAGAAGACTTCAGCTTCTTCCCAGTTTCAGAAGAATTCGAGGAACAAAATTGAGAACACTTCCTCTAGCAAAAGACTCCAGCTTCTTGCCAGTTTTGGAAGAGTTCCAGGAATTGCATTAAGCATTCCAGAGTTGTTGGTCATCCTTAAACCATCACAGGGTGAGACTTCCCTTTTTAGGTTGAAGTTCTCCCTTTTATGTGGGGTGCGGCCTCCCTCTATTGGTTGAATGTTTCCCTCTTCAAAACAATAGGAGCACTTCCTCTAGTAGAAGACTTCAGATTCTTGCCAGTTTTGGAAGAGTTACGGGAACTGCACTAAGCGTTCTAGTGTTGGTGGTCATCCTTAAACCACCGCCCTTTATACCAACATTTCAGAGAACACATTCAGCCTAGTGCTGCCATGCATTTTTACACATTTTGTATTTCAGCTCTCTTCTTGGACTCATACATATCCCTTCGGATTAAAGGGGGGAATGTTGGACACCTAATCCTCAATGGGTTAGTGTGGAAGCCGAATGGACAAAAGGAGTCCAAGAGACCTTGGGATGTGAAACCCAACAGTCACATATTGTACTATAAATGTATATCTCTTGTTAATAAAATTTGTACTCTCATGATTTATCTTTCATATTATCCTTGCTATCCATGTGTGTTTAACAATTTCGATTTCCAAAAAGCATTAAAATCTAAGAGGTACTGGAAACTAACAGGTTGCTCTCTTTCCTCTCCTAATGTAGCTTCCAACCTTTCTTGTCACCATCCAAGTCTAATTTTCATAATTTCTTTGAGTCTTCTTCCTCATTATAATAAAAGTCATAACAAATCAACTTTTTATAAGAATATTTTATCAATCCCAATAAATCTTATTATTTAAATAACATAATCTTTAAATTCAAGTTTCTATTATTCAAGTTTTATTATGTTTGGGAAAACTTTTTGTAATATATTATATAATCAAATTTATAATATATTATTCATACTAATAAAAAAGTTATTCTATAATCATTTTTAATAATAATAGAAATTTATCACTCATTATTTTTAATAATATTATTTATATAAATTGATTTGAATTATTATAGTAATAAATATTTTTTTATTATAAAATAATTTGTATTTTATTAATATTACTAATAGTTTTTGAGTCAAATTAGTCGTTATAATCTAATAGTTAGTTAGTTTTTCTCTACAACTATTTATTTTGATATCTAGATGGTTCTTCATCTTGTCCTAGTGCTAGTTAGTTTTTACTGAAAGATTTTTTTTTATCAAAAATAATAACTCTATAAATTTTCATTAATTTTTGTGCTTTTCAAAAAAAAAAATGACTCTCCTCCTCAATTTAACAAAGGCTACATAGTAGCATGTGGTGACCACTTAGTTAAAAAATAGTGAATTTGTCATCACTATTACTATATATTAAAAGGATTAATTACTATGCTTTGTAAATGTAGTTGTAAAATGTATATTTACTCTCATGTTAGACAATGGAGATAAAGACACTTACATGGTATTGGCTAAAAAAGTTGCAACACTAAAAGTAATTTAACATTTGTTTACTATTCCAAATTCCAAAGGTTTTGTCAATTGTAAATACAAAAAAATAAGATAAAAAATTGCCTAAAAATTTGTAAAACATTGTCTAAATTTTTTTTAGTCATTTTAAATTTGATTTAAAAAACATTTATATGAATTAAATTGGACACTATGCAATTTTTTTATATAACAATTAAAAATATGAGCTCTGTTTTTGCAAATCATATCTAAATTTTCATAGTTTATATATCATATTATAGTTTTCTTTTTAACTATTATTTATTTTTTCCTATATAAATACATTCATCAATTAAATTTTTTATTAAATGTAATATAAATTGTAAGTTAAGTTTATATTCATAAAAAAAGTTTCTTTTTAATTATTTATTTATTTTTGTAATAATACATAATCATCATATTAAATTTTTTATTAAATATATATTAAATTGTTATTTATTACTATTATGTTACGTTTTTCTATATTAATTATTATCTAAAATATTTGAATTAAATTTTAAATCAAAATTCATTCCATTTATAAAATATTTAATAATAATTAAAAAATTATAATTATTTCCAAGTTTTTTATTATTTGCCGCCACACTTCAATCATTATATTATATTATGTTTTGAAAATGAACCTTGACCGAGCTTTAATGGATAAAGGATAAATTTTAATTTTGATTGTGGCCCTTTCTGTTTTGGGTGTCATCCTGCCAATCTTTAAGTGCAGAAAGTATTCCCATTTCATAATACAAGACAATACCCTCATGCCTCCATTTTAGGTAATTGTTTGTTTAGTTTTTTTTATTTATATATATAATATTATATATAATTTTATGATTGAAATTTATTATTTTTTAATAAAATAATTATGAAAATTTTCTGGCTAGATATTAAATTTTGATATTTCTAATTGGTGTAATATATATTGGCAGTGTTTTTTTTGCATGTGGCTTGAAAATGGAGTTGACATTTTAGATCATTTAATTGTGTACTTGGTCTCAACTCTCTTTAAAGATAGCACATTATTTTTTCGTTTCATAGGTGACCTTAGTTTGTCATACGTTATGCTTATGGACATCTAGATTGAAGGTTTACAACAATGAATAATAATTATGAAAAAACATGTGAAAACCTAGTGAATACTATGAAATGGAGTTGAGTATGATGCATGAATAGCCCTATTTTCCCCTTCCCTAATGCCTTCCTATTATCATCCCACTTACGACTCTCTTTAATCAGAGAAAGGTTGTGGATTAGACTTTGTTGTATTCCCTACACTTTTCGTTGGTACTTTTTTAGCATTTTTCTCTTGATTAGGGGGAATCTGTACAATGGATGTTCTTGGTTGGATGATAATTCTAAATCCCCCATCTACATTATCCCCTGCCTTTCCTTGATCTAGTGCTTCTTGTCCATATTTCTTTGGTCTAAAAACATATGAGAGATCCCTTACCTTTGAGAGCTTCAAAAGACCCTGAGACCAGATAGGGTTCACATCATAATTATTTTACAAACCTAGCTGTTTTAACATCAAGCCCTTGACTTTGTAAGGTACTAGTGTGTAGCAAACACTGTAAGATTCCGGCCAAGAGAGAAATATTGTTGCTTCCAAAATTTCGGTATTATTCCTTCCTTTTTTTGTTCTTAGCTACCTGCACCAAGTTTTCTATCAAATGCAACCCAGATTCTGTAGGTACTTCTACTTGTGGTAAAAAATTCCAACTCTTAGGAAAAAACACTGAGAGGGGGTTGTGAATCAGTGTTTCTAACTCACTTTAACTTTTCATTTTCTTATTCTGAATTATGTATGCTATTGTTCTTTATGCAACCACGAGATGTATGCAACTTCAATGAAAGGAAACAACATATATCCAGTTAAACTATTATTTAGACTTCAATGAAAGAAAACAACATATATCCAATTAAACTATTATTCATAAGTTCCATCAGTTAGCGAGTGCATTATTAATTTCATTAGACATATAGTATACAATAAAGAGCATAATAAACAATCACACATAAGCAACACAACAACACATATAACACCAGGATTTTTAGGTGGAAACCCAATGTGGGAGAAAACCACCGCTGCCATCATCTTTGTCTTCTTCTTTTATTATTAAGAAAATTTCATCACATCTTGTACTAGCATTCTTACCATCATGCAAATACCCACAGGCAGAAGGATACAACCTCCACTCGTTTTCTAGCACCCATTGGAAGGGAGCTCCAACCCCCTAATTTTGTTTATCGACTCCTACTAGAAGGGAGCACCTACCCCATGAAAATTTTTACCAGCTTCCATTCAAAGGAATCTCCAACTCCCTCACTAAGTCTCCAACCCTTAACACGCTTCGTGGACCACATTTCATAATATTTCATACTAGACCCACTTGACTCCCTGAACATCAAAACCAGTAGGCCACTTTTCATCATATTTTCAAACTAGACCCACTTCTATTATTGAGCCCAATACCAAGTAACAACTATGAAATCAAATACTGAATCAAATCATTCAATCACTGAACCAACTGAATCATTGCAACATCAACAAACCAATCACCCAGCTAACTGAATCATTGTAACATCAAAAAAACAATCACTAAACCAAATTAAACCAATCCATAATAGATATAAACTATCCAAATCAAGTTATCATAACAAGTACACAAAACCCTTCAACTATCATCACTACAAACCCTGACCAGATTTAACTTCAAATTTTTTATGTTATTGTTCAGAATAAAACCTGCTTATATACATGCTTCCTCGGTATCATATCTGCGTACATATCTCATAATAATTGAACATTAAATTACAGGATCGTTGTAACACTATATCAACCACTGAACCATACAGAAATCATTGAGTCAATCATAGATCACTGGACCAATCATAGATTACTATAACATCATTACTAACCTATATTCTAATCATGAAAACCCAACCTAATTAGCATTGTCAGACATAGATTAGCATGAATAAGAGTTTATCAATAGAAAACAACAAACAAAACATAATTCATCCAAGATGATCATAGAACATATACATGCCATCAATGAAGCATAACATTGTATGTACGTGATTACCATGCATAACACACATGTACAAATCTCAAAACATTAAATACTATATCTCAGAATATATACACAACCCTATAGAGATAACATGCTTGTGGATCCAAGACAAAGGCAAGTAAGTCTAGGATCCACAAGTATGTTATCTCCAAAGGCTGTTGAGCGTTTGTCCCAAAAGTATTTCATGAGGTAATTAGTTTCTTCCTTATTAAACTCCTATGGATATTTTTGTTAATAAGTATTTTGGAGTTTGTGATAAGCTCAAAAGGAACACTTTCTGGCTTGGTCAAGTAGATTCCATCGGCAACCATTATAAAGGCTTGGGTGAAGTAAGTTTCGAGTAGATTCCACCGGGCAGCGATTATAAAGGCTTAGGTCAAGTAAGTTTAGAAGCCACATGGACTGCACTATTTGATCACCCAAAGGGTCACAAAAGGCTTTTGGTTGTTCCCTTTTAACAGTCACATTGAATTGCAACCAAAGAACATTTTCCTATACTTTCTAAAAGAAAGATTTTGCATTCAAAGCTCATATACACCACATGAAAATGTACTCACAAATGATCCCCTCATAAAAAAGAGAAAATGTATTTGAAAGTAACTGACCTTGTAATATTTTATTCCAAAATAGAAAAAATGAATTTCTTGAGAGCTTAACTCCTCGATAAGCTCCTCGATAAGGCTCGTGAACGGACACTCATTCAATGTAGACAAATTCGTTATCATTTTACTCCATATTTTGTCAATTATCTTTATTCATGCGTTTTCTACATCTTCACATAAAAAAGAATGGTAACCGCCTTGAAACACAAATACGCAAATGCCCACATCATTCAAGATAAATCAAATGGAAACAAATAAACCATCAAAGAAATGGAGAAGAATCAATAAAGTCAAAACTGGAAGATAAAAAAATTCCACATCTTGCCATGATTGTTTAGATGTCGAGAAATTGCACAAGAATACAACCAATACATCTTAGTTATCCCCATCTTTTATAATGCCTGAATTGCCGCATTTATTCTTCAAATCAATTCGAAACAGAGAAGGAACATTCTTTCACTATTAGGATAAACAATTAAGAGCAATATCCCCAAGCAATGTCAACACCCTTTACTGAAATAGCAATGTCAACACCCTTCACTGAAATTGATATTATGAATAAAGCACTTTCACTTCAACCCATACCACTTACATTATAGAACAAAGCTTTAAGGTCTTCAGAAATGGAAAGTTTGCATGGTTGGGGAAACCTTATCTATAAACCCCCTTGTCTAGCATTGGAAAATTCAATGGAGGGACAAAGCTAGCAATGCCTCCTTGTTGTCGGCACATTAGTTCTGCCTCATTCATCAATCGGGATAGCTACTCCATGGCTTCGTTTCAGCACAAGATGGCCTCTTCACACAATTGCAGTTCATGGGTAACATAATTTCTGGCTATTGTTCCACCCACTATCCCTTGATTCCCCAAAACTGATATTTGCATTTACCTGCAGATAAAGAGTATTACATAAAAAGCCACCATGATCCCCTTCTCTCACGGAGGAGGATGCCCTCGGGCTCTGCTGCACCGTGTTGAGATTGTAGTGATTGGGCATCATGGATTTCGTTTAAACCAAATATACTGAAAATTTATAACTCAACCAAGATCGAGACTCCACGAAAGTGAAGAAGTTATATTTAATATTAAACAGTAGATTACAAGTTACGTTCCACCCTGGACAATGTACCGTTCATGTAGAAACTGAAACTGGCGGATGAGTGGATACGAAGCCCTCATGACATTTGATGACACCTACAGACAATAATATGGAAACAGACACTGGCTGAAGACTGCGATACTTCCTCGAAATTGACATTATTATATATTCTAGTACTAGGACTCTCTTGCTTCACTGAGAATTACCTGTAAGAACTATCAACGGTAGAGCTTCCAAGAATGGTTAACAACTGAGATTCCGCCATCCACTACAAGGTTATGCCCGCTAACATATTTAGCCTCATCGCTAGCCAAGTACAGCCCCGCCTCCGCAACATCCTCTGCTTTAAGAGTCGGTCCCTGTAAATTGGCAACACTATTTGCCAATGCCTCCACGGCGGCCTTCTCCTCTTCTGAAACAGCCGAAGCATTGCCTTGTTTTAGGTACATGTTTACAAGGGCAGTGGCCACGGCATAAGGAGAAACAGCGTTCACTCTGATCCCGTATTTCCCGAGCTCAGCTGCTCCGTTCTTAGTCAGCCCTATGATCGCATGCTTCGAAGCTGTGTATGCGTATGGAGTAATTCCAGCTATGATACTTGCAACGCTGGCAGTAGAGATTATGCAGCCCTTCTTCCGCGGGATCATCACGCGGGCCGCGTGCTTAATGCCCAACATCACTCCTCTCACGTTTACCCTCATTACTCGATCGAATTGCTCCATTTTGTACTCTGCCACGCTTTCAGGCGCGAGGAATTCGATAGTTCCTGCGTTGTTATACATGATATCGAGTTGACCGTGTTTCTCCATGGCCAAATCCACCGCAGCGCTAATGTCTTCCTCTTTGGTCACATCACAGTGCACGTAAGTTGCCGGAGGAGAAAGGGATTCGGCCAAATTTTTGCCGGCTTCGTCTGCAATGTCTGCGATTATGACTTTAGCGCCATGCTTTGTGAAGAGCCGAACGATAGCATCTCCTATGCCCGCTGCTCCACCTGTTATTATTGCTACTTTGCCCTCCAATCTGCCTTCAAACATCATTGCCCAGAATCACTGACCAACATTACCACTCTCTCCCACCCACAAAATTAAAAAAAATAATGCACACACAAAGTTTCAAGAATTCTGAGACAAACAGATTTGAAAGAAAAACCGAAAGAGCATTTCTGCTATGCTGTGATTACCGTCGCTCTGGTCCATTAAATCTTGGATTGGCAACACAAGAAGCCGCTGCACCAAGTTCTTCGTTAGACATGGCTGGGGAGCGAAATGGGCAGATCGATTACAGGGAGAAGTAATGTTTACTTTACTAAACTCAGCTATCCAAACTTAACCAAACTATGGTCAATTTTTTTATGATTAAAGTTTGCCATCTGAGAACTTAATGAGAACACGTATCCAACTGATTCACCACCGTTCCAATTTTTGGATTAATCAAAAAGATAATTATTAACCATATCTATATCCTGTGAATCAACGTCATTATTAACTTTTATGTAAAAGACAAATATGCTTGATTCTCTTTTATAAAATTTTATGGGGAAGCAAAATAAAGGATTATAACTTTTTATTTTTACAGCTTGGTAAAATAATATTTATTATAATTAAGTTGTCAAAGCAGCCGTGAATATTGTTATTTTTGTTGGGTAATAGTGGATGCAAGTTAATTTATTAGTTTTATTTAAGGAAAACTATCACCTGAAATAACTCGGTGGTAATTGGTAAGGGGCAGGTTTTCATTCTTACTAGATGACTTTGGGTTTTAGGCTGTTAACTTGTTTTTTTAGGTGTTCATTCTTGCTAGATGCCTTTGAATTTTGGGCTCTTAAATTGTTTCCATACTTGCTAGATGTCTTTGAATTTTGGGCTCTTAAATTGTTTCCTTACTTTCGAAAAAAATAAACTCTTCTTTACACATTTTTTTTACGATAATTAAAAAATAAATTTGATAAATTTAAAGAAAAATTCTGGTTATAATTTTATAGAAACTATTCTTCTTTACAATTATTTATTTTTTATTTTTTTTAATAATAAATTTAAAATTTTAAAAAAAATAAATAACAATTAATTATCAAATTAATTTAATTTATAATATATTTTTTATAAAACCATCTTTTCGTTAACATAAAAATTTATATTTAATTTCAATTTCCAAAAAACATTAAAATCCAAAAGGTACTGCAAACTGACAGGTTGCTCTCGTTCCTCTCCTTGTGTGGCTTCCAACCTTTCTTTATCTAACCCTAACCCACATGCGAATCCTTATTTGTCGCCTAACAAATCAACTTTTTATGAGAATATTTTATCAATCACAATAAATCTTTAAATTCAGGTTTGTATTATTCAAGCTTTTATGTTGGGAAAAATTTTTTTAGTAATTATTATATTAATCATTTATAACCCTATCTTATTATAATGATTTATTAATGATTATTTTAATAATCTATTTATATAAGTTTATTTGGATTTTTATAGTAAAAATTATTTTTTATTATTGAATAATTTTTATTTATTAATATTAATAATTTTTTTTGAGTTAAATTAGTAGTTATAATTTAACATATAGTTAGCTTTTCTTTATATCTATTTATTTCTATACCTAGATCAAGTTTCTCATCTTGTGCTAGCCGTTATAATCTAAAGCTAGTTAGGTTTTCTCTACATCTTTTTATTTCGATGCCTAGATGAGGTTCCTCATCTTGTCCTGAAGATGAACAACACTAGTTGGTTCGAAACATGTAGACGAAATTTTCTCCTATGTGATCTTTACTAAGATTTTTTATCAAAAATAATAAATCTATTAATTTTCATAATTTGTTTGTTTTTCAAAAAAAATTGCCTCTCCTCTTCAATTTAACAAAGACTACATAGTAGTGTGTTGTGACCACTTAGTTAAAAATAGTGAATTTATTTGATCACTATTACTATATATTAAAAGAATTAATTACTATGCTTTGTCAATGTAGTTGTAAAATGTATATTTGCTCTCATGTTAGACAGTTGAGATAAAGACACTTACATTGTATTAGCTAAAAACCAAATTCACGATAATAGAAATTACACAACAACCAACTGCTTTGAAACACAAATCTTAAGTCTTAGTTAAAAAATAGTGAATTTATCTTATCACTATTACTATATATTAAAAGAATTAATTACTATGGTTTGTAAATGTAGTTGTAAAATGTATATTTTCTCTCATGTTAGAGAATAGAGATAAAGACCAGGAATTTTAGTTACACATTTTCACCCAGATATAGGGGTAAATTGAAGAAATGTGTTCGTAATTTGTAATTTTGATATTGATGAGAGTAAATATACTTGATGACTTTGGGTGAGAACGACGGTGCGGAGGAAAAAACTAGGGTTTCTTTTGATCTCAGAGGTTGTCCTCCATGAAAGGATGCACAGGACGGAGCTCCACTCCCTCCTTCAAGTAGGTAGTGGTTAGCAGGGGAAAAAAACTATGGAAAATGATAGAGAGGCTTTAGAAGGAAAAGATAGAAGCAATGAAGAAGAGCAAGAGGGAACCAAGGCAAGGGAGCACAATGATGCATTGGAAAATATGGAAGATATCAGGGAGCAAAGCACTAAAGACAAAACACACATGGGACCATGCAAGCCCAAAGTGGCAGTAATTCCCAGAATCATTTTAAATGATCTAGCGTTGCAGACGCACAGGGATCACATGCAAACATATGCAATCATTTGTAAATTCATGGGGCTGTGGCCCACTGAAAAAGCTTTACAAATGTGGATTAAATACCATTGGAAACCAAAAGGCAGCATTGACCTACATCTTGGATCCAAGGGTTTTTTCACTGTAGTTTTTGCAAATATTGAAGACAAAGACATAGTGTTTGAAGGAGGGCCTTATTTCTTTGCTGTTGCAGGCCTCTATATGTGGCCGTGGATCATGAACTTTGTTCCGGAACGTGAAACTTTCACCTCAGTCCTAGTATGGGTAAGACTATACTCTCTACCTCTTGATTACTGGCAAACGAAATCTCTATCAGCCATAGGAAATAAGTTACGACGTTTTGTCAAAGTTTTTGAGGCTACCAGAAGGGGAAAGTACACTTCCTTCGCTAGAATATGTGTGGAGATGGATCTCTTTGGAGCATTGCCAGATGAGGTTATTGTGGAAGTGTTTGATGAGGAATGGATACAAACAGTAGATTACAAACACATTCCTTTTAGATGTCGCAAATGTCACAAGCATGGACATCTGGTCAGAGACTGCCCTCTCAGTAAGATTGAGGACAAAAGCAAAGCTAATATAATGAAGGATCCAGAAAGCTTCTTCAAGGTGGTACACAAAGGAAAAGGGAGAAAAAGAGGACTAAGAACAAGCAAAGCCAAAGAGCAGCATGTTAACTAGAACATGTTCCAAACTCTCGAAGCAGACGAAGGTCCTACAGATACTGATAAAGCAAAAGGAGGAAACACATTGGAGGAGGAGAAAGAAGAAGAAAATGAGAAAATACAAGAAAATGAGAAAATGAAAGAATTTATGATGAGTAATGTAAAACAGGCGATGGATCTTGACATGACCCAAAGTGAGATGGATATGGAGGACCATGAACTCCAGGAAATTCTTGAGAAAGAAAACCTAGATTTAGAAGGTTTCTTGAATCAAGGAACCAAAGAAGGGCTAGACTATTTACCTACAGATGAGTTCAACAGGGTTTAGTAGCTGTTTTTATGGAGGACCCAAACTAGAGGGCTGGACAGACTAAATCACAAAGATAGACAAGGCAACGAAGGAGTGAAGACGATGAAAAATATGGCAGGACTAGCACCCAGAATCCCAGGAAAGAAGAGGGGTAGAAAAAAGAAGAATGGGCTGTTGATGGAATGTGGAAAGCTAATGATAGATTCAGGTAAGATGAAAGACCTATCTAGTTATTCCTTTACTAATCTTTAATTATGAAGTTCACTTCTTGGAATATAAAAGGTCTAGGTAGTAAAAGAAAACAAAGGTTACTGAGTAATAGAATGAAACAAGCATCTCCGGATGTGATTTTCATACAGGAGACCAAGTGTTCCATTCAGAAGATAAGAGATATCCATAGTAAATGGCTCAATAGATTTGAGTTTCTGGAAGTCAAGGCAGAGAATACAGCAGGAGGTATTCTCACTTCGCGGAATCCACAAAAGATTGACTTAATAGATCCGGAGGCATCTAGAGATTATTTATATGTAGTAATTCAACCAGTAGGAGATAAAGAAACCTATCTGGTTACAAATGTCTATGGCCCATAGAGAATGGATGCTAAACTGAGGCTTCTAAATTCTTTGGAGACTCTCGAAAATAGACATGCAGGAATATCTTGGATCTTAGGGGGTGATTTCAACATGATTAAATCACTCACGGAAAAAAGGGGGTACCAGAGTATTAGGCAAAGACTCTGTGTGTTTTCAAACCTTTATTGATGAAATGAAGCCGGTGGATATTGAAATGCATAATGACATCTTCACCTGGAACAACAAAAGAGGAGGAGAGTCTCAAGTAGCTTCCAAATTAGACAGATTCATGATCTCAGAGGATCTTATGCTCAATGACAACGAAATGGTAGTAGGAGTGCTACCCTTTGTGGGATCAGATCACTTGTCGATACAACTGGAGGTGCAGGGCATTGGTAAACCCAGGAACAAACCTTTTAGATTTGAAAATATCTGGCTTTCCCACCCAGATTTCATCAACAATGTAACCAAGTGGTGGGTAGAGGATTTAAATTTAGGGTTCCAAAATGTTTATCCTACATAAAAGATTAAAACATATCAAGCTATGGCTTAAGGACTGGAACAAGACTGAATTTGGCAATATCTTTGAAGAAAAAAATGATTGAAAGCAAACTGTAGGAACTTAAACAAGGCCTTATTAAAGAAGGCCATGACAAAGCACAACATGATCAAGCTACCAGATATCAGCAGCAATGGGAGAATATATGCAGTCAAGAGGAAATTTTTTGGAGACAAAAATCTAGAATCCAATGGCTAAAAGAAGGTGAATGCAACACCAAATTTTTTCACAAATCCACCATGGAAAATAGAGCACATAATAGAATTACTCTGATTAAGGATGAAAGAGGAAATAATCTCCATTCTCGTGAAGAAATAGAGGTACTGCTAGTCCAACACTTTAGAAACATAGCTCAGGAAACCTATTATGACAAAGAATACTACATCCAGGAATTCACTAAGAACATACCTAGGATAGTCTCCAGAGAGGATAATGTTAACCTTTATAGGCCTGTGATAGAAGAGGAGGTTAGTGGGGTTCTCAAAGACATGAAAAATGGTAAGGCACCAGGCCCGGATGGTTTCAATGTCGATTTCTTCAAAGCTTGCTGGAATATTGTCAAACAGGACATTCAGCAGGTAATGGAAGACTCCAGGAGACATAGAACCATTTTGAAAGCTATGAATTCCTCCTTCATAACCCTGATCCCTAAACGGGAGCAGGCTCAAACCCCTGATAGATTCAGACCTATAGCTCTATGCAATGTTGTTTATAAGATAATATCAAAGGTGGTTGCAAACAGGGTCAAACCCCTCTTACCATCATTAGTTTCGGGGGAACAATCGGGATATCTGGAAGGAAGGCAAATTCTTAATAACATCATCTAGGCACATGAAGTGGTGCACTCTCTTACTAGTAAGAGAAAAGCCGATATGATCATTGAACTTGATATAGCCAAAGCTTAAGATAAACTGAATTGGAACTATATCAGTCAGGCTCTTATTGCTTTTGGGTTTGATCACAATTGGGTAAGATGGATCCTAGCTTTGATCACTTCTTCTAGTTTTTCAATTCTTGTCAATGACTCTCCTTCGGAGACTTTTACCCCTTCGAGGGGCCTTAGGCAGGGTGACCATCTTTCTCCCTTTCTCTTCATTCTCATGATGGAAGGTCTAGGCAGAGCCATCAAGTATGCAAAAGCAGTTGGTAAGATCAGGGGTATACAACTCTCTGACAATGGACAGGCCTTAACTCATCAATAATTTGTTGATGACACCATGTTGCAAGGAACACCAACTGTCAAAGAAGCTCTTGCCTACAAACAAATCCTTAAGGACTTTGCCATAGCCTCTAGCTTGGAAGTTTATCTTTCCTAATCTAAGATCTTTTTCTTTAATACTCATATTGCTATTCAGAGGAACATATCTAGAATTCTGGGATTCCAAAAAGTCTCTCTCCCCTCGAAATACCTGGGGGTTCCATTGACTACAAAACCGCTTCACAAAATTATTTGGGAGCCGATTATTAGTAAGCTGCAAGATAAAACCAGGAAATGGACTATGAGATCTTTAAATTTGGCTGGCAAGTTGGTCCTCACAAAGGCTATGCTTCAATCAATCCCAATCTTTATGCTTTCTGCTATCCCTGCTCCCAAAGGAATTCTGCATCAAATGAGAAACATACAAAGAGACTTTCTATGGGGCAAGGGGGAAGAAAAGAAGAAATGGGCCTTAGTTGCGTGGGATAAAATATGCAAACCCAAAAACCAAGGGGATCTTGGATTGGATGATCCTGAGATTCTATGTAAGGTTCTAGGGGAAAAACTATGGTGGCGATGGATAAAGGAACTAGAAGCACAATGGGCTATTACTTAGAAAGAAAAATATGCAAGTACTTGGCCTAATAATGAACGCATAAGGATGGATGGGAATATAAGAGGATCTCATATTTGGAACAAAGCCTGGGATAACAGAAGATTAATTCAAGACCATAGCTTCTGGGAAATTAGAGAGAGAGACTTAGCCTTATTCTAGGAGGATAGATGGCAACAAGAACCTATTCTCTTACAGGAGGACCTGGAGGACCTCAAAGCAGAGACTGATACTAAGGAGCTCACCCAAGTCAGGGATTTTTGGGATCAAACCAATAGTTCAGGGAAATGGAGAAAATGGAGAAAATTAGACCTCCGAGATGACAATCATCTTACAACCAAGGCCGAAAGACTAATGAAAATGTTGGAGCAAAGGAAAATTCTGGTTTCTAGGGGGCATGACCAGCTGAGATGGGGCAGCAACAATGAGGGGAAATTCAATCTTAAAGAGGTTAAACTCATTCTCCTTGAACTTGATCCCCATGCTCCTAATAGGTTTTGGCAAAACCTTTGGAAGCATCTGGGTTGGATGAAAATTAAACTCTTTATGTGGTTGGTTCTGCAAAGGAAAATCCTGACCTGGGATAATATTAGGAAAAGGGGATTCCCAGGGCCTTCTATATTCCAACTCTGTGAGGCCCAAGAGGAGACCATTGAGCACCCTATCAACAATTACACTTTCACCTCCAGATTATGGGATTGTTTTGCAGCTATCTTCCAACAATCTAACAGAGATATGGGATGTCTTTTCAATACTCTCATCCACTGGAGAAAGAAATTTTTGGATAATGAAGTTCTTGGTTCCACATGGGCTCTTACACCAAGTTTCATAATTTGGAATGTTTGGAAGGAAAGGAACAATAGGATATTCAAGAATATTAAGAATTCTTCCCAGAATATCTATGAGTGGATCCTAAAATAGATTAAGGGAACGATTAGTACTACCATTAGAAATCTTCCCTTGAACCCTCCTTCGGCAACAGACTGGAGGATTCTCTGCCGGCTAGATTTGCAGGGACTGGTTCTTCAGGGCTTGGTAAGGAATGGTTCTATGGGGGACCCTGAGCTAGACTTCTGGGATCCTCCCCCTAAGGGTTTTCTCAAATTCAACATCGATGGGGCTTCTAAAGGTAATCCGGGTGAGGCAGGCCATGGAGGGGTGTTACGAGATGATAGGGGAGATATTATTTTCATCTTTTATGGCCACTTAGGAAAAACCACCAACAACATGGTGGAGTTAATGGCCATGGAACAATGTCTTGAGTTCCTAGTTCAGGAAAATCGTTAAACACAATCATTGAAGCTGAATCTGAGCTCATCATCAACTCTGTCAAAAGAATAAGCTGGGGAATAAGACTGGAAAAAGCCTCTTCAAATTGGAGGCTTATTCAAGTCTTCCAACGGATTCATAGTCATCTACAGAGCCTAAGAATAGTCATATTTGCACATGTGCGAAGAAAGGCCAACAAGCTAGCAGATTTGCTAGCCAATCAAGGAGTGGTCTGCACATATAACAAGGCAGCGTTGAATTGGCACGAATCCCCTAATAACAGACTAAAAATGGATTTTCAAAACCAAGCTAATGAAGACAATACAACATTCCTTAAGAGAGCAACGGAGACGGGTTTTGTTAACCAGCAGGGGTTGGCTCAAAGGCATGCTCACAATGGTGTTTTTTGATAGCGGTTCGGAAAAGATAACTGGAAATTCCCGGATCAAGGGATGCACGGAAATTTACAGTTGTACGGATAAGGATAAAAGAGCTCCAGGAGTGGCAGAAAGGAAGGCGCTGAAAGCTTCGTGCATCAGGTCAAGGAGGGTCGACGATGCGAACATTTGGGAGCAGATGAAACTTGATGACCATGAAACCAAAGATTCTCTTTCACAGCCATTCTTACCGCGACCTGGGTGGTTTTATGTTGATTGCAGCCCGCACAAGTGAGCCCGCACAAGTGGGAAGCGGTTTTTGCTTTTTGGAAGTGACCCCACTCAGGAAGCTCCACATGGCGGTGGGGTCGGGAGGAATACCACCTTTATTGCACGCTAACTTCCACGTTAGTTGGTGGGTGTGATTTCCTTCTCCACCGTTAGATCTCAAAAGGTGTTTCAATGGTGCAGATTGATCGGGTTGGTTTGCAGACACTGATGGGTAATGGCAAGCAGCTTTTTCCCACGGGTTGGGTCTACAACCATCCGATATTTTGGACAAGTCCTATGGTCAAGATTAAAAGAGGTAGGCCAACTTCGGTGGAGATGGAGTTCATCGGGGGACAAGAGGTTCCTTGCACGGGCAAAAGAAGCCAAATCTAAGCATTCGGGCGGGTTTAAGGCCTTTTCTTGTTTTTAATTATTGGTCATTTTCGGATCCCACTCCAAATTCTTATATTCTACTTTGGAGGTTTGTAAAGTTCAAAGATAGGGGTAGAGTATAGCTGTTTTGAAGTTTCCCTTATTTCTCAGAGCTTGGGAATTTTGATCTACTCTATGTACTTTATTTTGTGATTAATGAATAGAAGGTCCGACTCTTGCATTAGCAAAAAAATGACAATAGAGATAAAGACACTGACATTGTATTGGCTAAAAACCAAATTCATGGTAATAGAAATTACACAACAACCAACTTTTTTGAAACACAAATCCTAAGCCTTAGTTGAAAAATTGTGAACTTATCAAATTACTATTACTATATATAAAAATAATTAATTACTATGTTTTGTAAATATAGTTGTAAAATGTATATTTGCTCTCATGTTAGACAATAGAGATAAAAACACTTGCATTATATTAACTAAAGATCAAATTCATGATAATAGAAATTAGAGAACAACTAACTATTTTGAAACAAAAATCCTAAATCTCTTTACTCTTGTTTTTTTTTCAAAATAAAAATACATTCTATAACTTTGTATTCTTCTTAAAATTTATATGTAACATTTTTATATTAAAAAATATGTAATTGATTTTTTAAATATCTCATTTATTTTGTTGAGGTATGGATTTTCATATATATTAATGTACCCATATGTACAAATAAATCATTTCTTGTTATTGATTAATTGTAAATTAATTTTATATTATTTTTTTAATTTAATATATAATTATATTATTAAATTTTCAATTTAAAGATAAATAACTTAAAAATATGTGTAACAAGATGTATATGTGCAGGGAGTATTAGTTGCCTTCAGAGATTATATAAATTTATAAATTACTTGCAACATTAGAGTA
Organism: Pinus taeda; assembly: GCA_000404065.3. Lineage (NCBI taxonomy): Eukaryota > Viridiplantae > Streptophyta > Pinopsida > Pinales > Pinaceae > Pinus > Pinus taeda. The sequence goes on from APFE031571286.1 coordinate 64,867, forward strand.
ATTTAATATTGTTTTACTAATTCCAATTCCAAAATTTTGTGCTTGAGAGGTTATATAAATTTATAAATCAGTTGCAACACTAAGAGTAATTTATATTAGTTTATTATACCAAATTTCAAAGGTTTGTCAATTATAAATATAAAAATAAAAAAGATTGTAAAATTTGTCTAATATTTTTACTCATATAAAATTTGATTTAAAAAACATTTTTATGAATTTTTTTCCAAAGAAAAAAATGAACTTTTTATAACTATGATAAAAAGTTACATATCATATGCTGAAGCATTCATTTTGTTATATGATAGAGCATCATAAAGATCTGCAGGAAGGTTATTCTACCTTCCTTCAGCTAAGAGAGATGGAGCATACTAAGCATAACAAGAGCCTCCTCTAAAGAGGAAAACAGCGCCCTTCCTCAGCATCATCAAAAAGTGTCAACAGTTTCCATATGTTTAGTATCCATGGTAATAAAGAGAAAACAACCTCAAGCATCTTTTCCCCGGGTCTCCTCTATCGAGGACAACAACCCAAGACGAAAAAGGATGCCCAAGTCTAGCATAAAACACTAAACAGATTTTCAAAAAAGAGCTTTTCAGCTATATACAAAAAGAAACTATATTGACCAGTCTGCTAAATCTTCAGAAGCATGCAATCTATACATAAGGAGGCTGGTCCGAGAGATGGATTTCTCCATTGTTTTCCTCCACTATTCTACAACTGCCGAAAGCTTGTTGTAGACCTTCTTTAGAAAGCATGTCTGCTGAATCATTGCGCTCCCTGTAAATGTGATGAATAGAGAAAACATTAAAAGATAATTTTAAATACTGAATTTCTTCTGATAAAGGATACCAGATATAATTTTGACATCTGCTTTGATCATTTGCCCATTTGATAACATTTAATGAATCCCCAAAAATCTAAACTATGAAGATGTTCCTGTGTATAAGCCAACATAGGAGAAGCTTTAGAGTAGATAATTCTGCAAAATTATTTGAGCCACTACCTAAGCCCATGGAAGCTTTTAGAGATTGTCTTTCGTTTATATGGATGATTAATCCTGCACCAGCTTTGTTATTTTGAGAGGCTCCGTCAAAGTAAGCCCATGGCACTCCTTCGTTGATTTGTTCTTCTCTAACCTGTCTGGGCATCCTTTCTTCCTCTGAATCAGGTATGTTTGAGTAAATAGATGTACATTTAATGGCAATTGATTCAACAAGGGTTTCCTTGTCTAGAAAGATGTGTCTGTTTCTTGCGATCCAGATGCCCCAAGAGATAATTGGAGGCAGATTCCCCAGTTTCCCATTTGAATATAAGCGCCACCATTTGTGCCATGCTTCAGAGATATTTTCCCCTTCCTAGGATACCAGTAATTGAATAAGCTTCTCAACCTCCAGCCATACCTTTTTAACTACAGGACAACCAATGAAAAGGTGTGTTATAGTTTCAAAGTCATTTTTGCACATAGAGCATCTTCCCGGCCCTGACTTAAACTTGGATTGGAGAATGTCCCATGTAAGGACTTTCCCTTTTAGAATACATGAGAAGAAAAGTATGGCTTTAGCAGGGTACTTTAGCTTCCATAATGACTTTGCCCACCATTCCGGATCTCCCCAACCTTTCTTTGTCATGAGGAACTTGTATCCAAATTTTGGGGAGTAGGATCCAGAATCAGCGTGAGCCCACACCAACTGATTCGGTTTGTCTTTAAACCTTACATTAGATCTGGAAAGTTCTTGAATGTAGACCTTCCAATCATTCCACCAATGGGGGAGAAGGTCCAATTCCTCTCCTGATTTCCATGCTTGTCCCCATATGAATGAGTGACCAATTTTCTCTACCTGATTAAGGAAAAGAATTTGGTATCTAGATGCGTAATCAGGCCTGGGGGCAGAGCAAAATTCTCGTTAAACCCAACCTAGGTTTCCCTTCCAATTCTAATATTTTCACCATTTCCAATCTGCCAGGACAAGCCTTGTTCAATAATCTTGAAGGCATCTATAGTCACCCTCCAGACTACTGACACATTTCCTCCTTTCTTTTCTGGGTTCCTTATCCAATCTTCAAGAGGGGTGGGGTCAATGTATTTCCATTTTACCACTTTCATCCAGAGATTTTCCATATTGATGATTCTCCACCCTGATTTTTCCGCCAGGGAGGTTCCGAAAGCAGTGAAGTCTTTTATTCCCCACCCTCCCCATTCTTTCGGTCTTGCCACTTTCTCCCAGGCAACCCAGAGAAGCACTGAATCCTCCTTTGATCCAGCCAATAGAAATCTGCTATAGATTCTTCTTATCTTTTCCAAAATACCTTTAGGGACCCAGATCAGTGCAACCCAGTAAACTGGAATTACTAGAAGGACTGGTTTAATTAAAGTTAGCCTTCCTACTCTGGAAAGCCACTTGAAGCTCCAATGAGAGATTTTGGCTTCAATCTTCGCTACCAACCAATTCTAGTCCTGTTTCCTATAATTATCCGGTTTTAGCCAAAACCCTAGATATTTGAAAGGATCTTCGAGCTTATAAACATCAAAAGGAAGAACTGAGGTAATTTGGATTTTCTACTGTCTATTAAAGCCTTCCAGAATGAGATGATATTTCCTATAATTCACTTGCATCCCGGTAGTTTTCATGAAAAACTTAAGAATCTTCTTAATCTCATTTATTTATGACTGGTTTCCATTGCTGAAGAGTAAAATATCATCGACAAAGAGAAGGTGCGAAATGTATAAGTTGACTGCAACCTCCAAACCTTTTAAAGTTCCTTCCCTTTTGGCTTTTAAAATTAGTTGACTCAGCCCTTCTGCTACCAGAAGGAAGAGCAGTGGGGACAAAGGGCATCCTTTTCTTAACCCTCTTTGCCCTTTGAAGAAAGGATAGGTTGCTCCATTAATAAGGACGGCATAACTGACATTGGTGATACATCCCATAATCCAATTGATGAAGTCAACTTTAAAACCCAGATGTGTTAATAGCATCCGGAGGTAGGTCCAGCTGATTCTGTCGTACGCTTTTGATAGATCAATTTTCACCACTGCTCCTTTCCTTTTCATTTGTTTAACACTATGAATTGTCTCTTGAGCCACCCTAATGGCTTCATGTATTTGGCGACCATCCAGGAAACCAAACTGTTCATTTGAAATGCATCTAGACAGAATTGGCTTTAAACAGACAACAATCACCTTAGCTATAATTTTATAAATGTTGTTGCAAAGCAATACAGGCCTGAAATCTTCAAATGGATCTGGATCTTCTTTCTTAGGAATAAGGGCTATAAAGGTTGAGTTGAATGGTGCATAGGCCATAACTTTTCTTCTGGATTCCTCAAGCACCTTTGTTAATTCTAAGCCATTCTGATCAAAGAAATGCTGGAAGAGTTCAATAGGCCACCCATCCAGCCCAGGGCTTTTATCATTGGCCATAGATTTTATAATACTCTCCACTTCTTCTGTCGTGACTTCTCCCTGCAAACCCTCAGCTTCTTCCTCCTCCACATATCGGGGAAAACATTGGGTTGTTCTGATAATCTATGCTAAAGTTGGCTCCCCTTGATCAGAGAATAATTTTTGGAAATGGATCCTCCCCATGGACGAGAGAGATTCAAAGGTATTGGCCTCTCTACCTTCCTCATCCTTCAACTTCCAGATGGTATTCGTTATCTTCCTACCTTTTGCATAGTTGTGAAAACAAATTGTATTTTCATCTCCAGCCATCAGCCAAATTGCCTGGCTTTTCAACCTCCATTCCTCTTCTCTGTTCGGAAGAATTTGACTTCTCTTCTTTTCTAACAACAAGATCCTATCCTTTGAATCCTGAGATTCATAGCCATTCGATTCAGGATTTTCCAATTCCCCAAGCTCCAAGTTGATATTGATTAAGTCTTCATTTTGTTTCTGCTTCCTCTTCTTTTCCCAATCCATAGTGGCCTTCTTCAATATTTTCAAATTTTCCCTGAGAAGAGAGCTCTTGTCCTCCATGGCATCCCTACACGGGTGTTGCCAAGTTTCATTAAAAAGCTTTTTGAATGATTCCTCCTACATCCAGGATGCGTTGAATTTGAAGGGTGTTGTCGGCTCAAGGGGAGGCTTGGACAACTCGAGAAGGACTGGAAAATGGTCTGAATTTCCCCCGTCTCCCACCCACTGTCTGAAAACTAGAATTCTGGAAGCTAGATCTTCACTTAGAAGAAAACGGTCTAATATTTTTGCAATTCTAGCTTCTCCTGTTCTACGATTCCTCCATGAAGGTTTCAGTTTTAGCAGGTTTACATATATCAGATTATGCGTAGCAAGGGCATTCAAGAAGAAATCTAATAGAGGGTATTCTCTGGCTGAAGGTCCCCAAGTCTCGTTATTCCCAATAGAGAAATTTAGATCTCCTCCTATCACCAGATTTTGACTTATCATCACTGATTTAGACAGGAGATTGTTCCAAAAAGAGACTCTCTCCTGGCATGGCTCGTAGATATTTAAGATCATCAGAGGGAAGTCAAAATCAGGGGACATAGCTTCCATCTCCAACACATGATCCATCCCCCACATATTTAATAGTTTCAGTCTTCCTTCCCTGAAGCCTATAGCCAGGCCTCCCGAGTGACCATTGGAATCCAAAGCTTGAAAATGCCATCCTGGGAGAATAGAACAAAGAGATGACAAAACTTCTGAACTCATGCTTAAAGTCTCCTGCAACATGAGTACATCTGGGTTACAATGCTGTACCAACTCCTTCAGAGCCAGTTTTTTTGGTTTGCTGGCTAAACCCCTATAGTTCCATGAAAGAAAGATCATTTTGACACATCCTCACAGGGTTTCGCCGCTCTAAGCACCCCAGGAATTGACAGTTGTTTACCATTTGCCACGTCAAATTTTGCTTTCACCTGAGCCTTAGACATGTAAGATTTCCGGCCCCTAGATTTTTTCATAAAGGACTAGGGTCTATCCATGCCTAAACCTCTGATTGGATCTCCTGAAGCTAGTCTTTTGTCAAGGGAACGCAGGTTATAATGACATGCCAGTTTGGAAGGAGAGATTTTTACTTCACAGATTTCATTTGAAACCTCTTCACAGTTTAGGTTAATCTTGGGGATAGATGAAGTGATGCTTTCAACACGAGAGTGTTCAACATATGAATGACTATGAGAATTTGGGCATGCATCTTTTACTTCATAAGGAGGAGGCATAGAAGGAAAACAAGAGTCCAAACACGTACCCATCGTGTCTTCAAGGAGGCCTACAGTTGCTTCTTTTGTGATTTCCGAGACAGCATTCTCGGATTCGTTAGGTGTTCCCTCTTCAATATCCGGGCGTAGGATCTGTTGAGCCTGCATCAAAGACTTCTCCTTCTCGCTCCTATCCACCTCCATGGCATCCTCCTCTTGGGTCGCATCATACCTGAAGTCTATATCCTTTTCTGTTGTTACCACCTCCGCTTTGGCTTTCTTTTGTTTCCTTCTGCGACGAAATTCCAATGGGAAATCCCTTGATAGATGTCCATACACATGGCATCTGTGACATCTGAATGGCAGGTTTTCGTAGTCCAATGGATGATCGAAAATGAGGTCTCTATATTGAATTTTTATGTTTTCTGCTAGGCCTTCTCTGGGGTTAAGATTGACCAATATTCGAGCCATGGTTTTATTCCTTGTTTCTATGAAGGACATATCCATTTCCAAATAAGTGCCAAGCATATTTCCAATGGACCTGAAAACTGAATCCACCCAAAGAAAAGGAGGCAAACCAGGAACTCAAACCCATACCGGGAATGATTCGACCTTTTCTCGCTGCGCATCAAACAATGGAGTTCATCGCCTGAAGATAACAGGATGATTTCAAAAGGCCCGATTTTTTCCCATAACCCAGTCTGCCATTTCCTTCTTTTCGAATTGCATCATGAACCATCCTTTAGCTAGAACTGATACTTTGAAGGATTTATCTGGGGTCGCCTGCCATTGCTGATCTACCCAATTTTGGATAAATTGGGTTCAATATTTTTTCCCTCGCGCCCGTCCTACCAAAGTGCATTCGACCACCTCCATAGCTTCTTCAATTTGGACGTCCATCCCCAGCACTATTATTTAAATGTCTTATAAATGTAATATTAAACTGTTAATTTCTCACATATTATATTATGATTTTATCATATTAATTATTAATCCAAAATATTTGAATTAAATTTTAAATAAAAAATTAATTTTAATTTTCTAAATTACTAGAAAAAAGACATTTATAAAAATATTTAAATAATAATTAAAAAAAATTGTGATAATTCCATTAAATACATTGGTTTTTAATATTTTGACCCAAACTTCAAAAATATATATTACTTAATGTTTTGAAAATGAACATTGACCAAGCTTTCATGGATAAATGGTTAATATTGATGGTGGCCCTTTCCATGTTGATTGTCAATCCTCGCCAATCTGTTAAGTGCAGAAAGTATTCCCTTTGATAAGACATGATACTAACCCTCATGCCATTTAGGTAATTTTCATTTAGAATTTTTTTTTAAAGATAATAAAAAATATTTATTTTTAATATCTCTTAAAATTCAATGATTGAAATTTAATAGTCTTTATAAAATAATTATGAAAATTTTCTAGCTAGATACTAAATTTTGAGATTTCTAGTTGTTGTAATATATATTGGCAGTGTTTCTTTTTACATGTGGCTTGAAAATGGAGTCAACATTTTAGATCACTTAATGGTGTATTTGGTTTCATCTCTCTCTAAATATAGCAGAGTATTTTGTTTGTTTTCATAGGTGACCTTAGCTTGTCATAGGGTACACTTATGGACATCTAGATTGAAGGTTTACAACAATGAATGATTGTCATTTTTTTCCATCAGGCGGCAGGATAATAATTATGAAAAAAACATGTGAAAACCTTGGGAATACTATGAAATGTAGTTGAGTATGATGCCTGAAGAGCCCTATTTTCCCCTTCCCTAGTTCCTTCCTATTCTCATCCCGCTTACGACTCTCTCTAAGTAGGGAAAGGTTGTGGATTAACCTTTGTTGTATTCCCTACACTTTTCTTTGGTACTTTTGTAACATTTTTCTCTTGACTAAGGGGGATCTCTACAATGGATGCTCTAGGTTGGATGGTAAGGCTAAAGCCCCCATCTGCTTTCTCCCATGCCTTTCCTTGATCTAGCACTTTCTGTCCATATTTATTTGGTCCAAAAATATCTGAGAGGTCCCCACCTTTCGGAGCTTCAAAAGACCCTCAGACCAGATAGGGTTCAGATCAAAATTCTTTTACAAACCTAACTGTTTCAACATCAAGCTCTTGATTGTGTACGATACTAGTGTGTAGCAAACACTGCAAGATTCCTTCCAAGAGAGAAATATTGTTGCTTCCAAAATTTCGATATTATTCCTACCTTTTTTTGTTCTTAGCTACCTCCAACATGTTTTCTATCACATGCAAGCCAAATTGTGTAGGTACTTCTAGTTGTGGTAAAAGATTCCAACTGTTAGGAAAAATACTGAGAGGCGGGTTTGAATCAATCAATATTTTTAACTCACTTTAGATTTTCATTTTCTTATTTTTAATTATGTACGATATTGTTCTTTATGCAACTAACGTATGTACGTGACCTCAATGAAAGAAAACAACATATATCTAGTTAACCTATTCTTCATAAGTTCCATTAGATCTATATGTTTAGCCAGTGCATTATTAATTTCATCAGACATATATTATACAGTAAAGAGAATAATAAACAATCACACATAAGCAACACAACAACACATGAAAACACCAGGATTTTTAGGTGGAAAACCAGTGTGGGAGAAAACCACCACTGTCATCATCTTTGTCTTCTTATTTTATTATTAAGAAAAATTCATTCATATTGTACTAGCACAGAATCTTACTAGCATGTAGACACCCACCCGCAGAAGGCTACAACCTTCACTCGTTTTCCAACACCCACTGGAAGGGAGCTCCAACCCCCTAATCTCGTTTACTAGCTCCTACTGAAGGGAATACGTACCCCATGAAAATTTTTACCCCACTCAAAGGAAGCTCTAACTCCCTCATTGAAGGCTCCAACCCTTAGCACCCTTCGTGGACCACGTTTCATAATATTTCATACTAGATCCACATGACTTGTTGAACATCAAAACCTGTAGGCGACTTTTCATCATATTTTCAAACTGGAACCACTTCCATCATTGAGCCCAATACCAAGTAGCAACTATGAAATCAAATACTGAATCAAATCATTCAATCACTAAACCAACTGAATCATTGTAACATCAACAAACCAATCAATGAGCTAATTGAATCATTGTAACATCAACAAACCAATCACCGAACCAAATTAAACCAATCCATAATAGATATAAACTATCCGAATCAAGTCATCATAACAAGTACAAAGAACCCATCAACTATCAACACTACAAACCCTGACCAGCTTTAACTTCAAATTTTATATGTTATTGTTTAGAATAAAACCTACTCATATACGTGATTCCTTTGTATGATACCTGCGTACATATCTCAGAATACTTGAACATTAAATTACTAGATCACTGTAACACTATATCAACCACTCAACCATACAAATCATTGAGTCAATCACAGATCACTAAACCAATCATAGATTACTATAACATCATTACTAACCAATATTCTAATCATGAAAACCCAACCTAATTAACACAATGAGACATAGATTAGCATGAATAAGAATTTATCGACAGACAATAACAAACAAAACATAATTCATCCAAGATGATCATCAAGTCATACTGCAAACCCTAGAACATATACATTACACCAATGAAGCATAACATTTTATATATGTGACTACCAGGCATAACACGCACATAAAAATCTCAAAATAATGAACACCATATCTCAGAATATATACATGACCCTATAGAGACAAATTTACGTATGTACGCAACCATCCAAAGACAAACCTTTGCACAAATTTGAAAATGTTTGTTGCAAACATAACTTCACTCTCTGCAACCTTCACTGTCAAAGATACAAACTTCTAAATAATTCATTTAGATCACATCATCGTTGTAACCACAGATATATCATTGTTAGTTACTTAGACATTTTCAATAAGTAAAGCAATCAAGCATATATGTCAAAATACTTCATATCTTTCATATTTGATTCTTCTCCTTGCTCCTTGGTGCATACTTGTTTCGGATCATATCACACATGAATAACCCATTTTTGCACACTTAACACCTTTATCTCCATCTCCCTATATAGTTTGTAGCCTTATCCAATACCTTAGGTAAATGCTTTGGTAATGTCCTTAGTATTCTTTGATGGAATCAAATAAACATTCCACTCCAACTACTATTGTCCTATACCATGGTAAGGACCCCTGATATCTAGAATTTCATGGTTCAGATTCTGTAGGACCTGTGTATGTACGTGATTCTTTTTTACAAGAATCGCTTTTACTTTCTCAAACTTTTACTTTTGTCATCCAACTTTCACTGAACCATTATTCCTACATCCATGTCCTCTATAGTATCTGTACCAAGCTACACTTGATCATGTTATCACAATGTTAACATCAAGTAAATATTTATTAATCAGGTTTCCATCAAGTACAACACATTAGCCATAATGCCAACAATCCTTCCCTTTGGACTTGATGGTAACCACTTTAGTATTTGGACACCACCTAAAAATATACCTACAAACACCAACACTAGGTTTTCTCTCAAAACACACCAAGGTTCTCTCCAAGCACTGTTCTCAAAACACCGAGATTCTCTCCCATTGTGACATCAAGGGAAAAGGGTTGATCCAGGTTGAATGAAGTGTTTGCCTTGTAGTACTGATTATTGTAGGTATGATCTGCTGAACATGAAATATGCATATTGACCATGCTCCTCCTGAGCCTATGTTAGACCTTCTAAATATATACAATAAAAATACAAGGCTTTATGACTTAACCAAATATGATATTTCCTATCACCAACGACTCTATGTTCCCATGATTACATAAATCACCCAACATAGTGGGTTTACATATTTGACCCAACTTTACATCAATTTCCCAAAATAATGGGATTACATGGATAGCATGACTTGATCCCAATAGCCCATACCTGACTAAATTTTACAATGATTACAAAATGGGTCTTTTTTGTGACCTTTACATCAAGATACATATATGACACTTATAACCAAAGACAAGAACCTCCACCATGAGGTAGCAAGACAATAATAGTCACTAGCAACCATCATTCGCCATAGAGGAATCTGCAACATAAACATCTGATAGTAGCAGCATGGACAACAACATGAACATTCTCATCATCAACATGTAAGATAAGACAGTGTAGTACCAATCTCTCCAATATCATCAATATGTGACCAAATGTACAATTCTTCCAAGCATCACCAAGAAAAAATAACAGATGCATAAGATAGTCAAATAAATCGTTGTTAGCAACTCATCCTGTTGACCTCATGTCATTAAAGTCAACATCCTCTCTCCTCATATAGGAGGGTCCACAACTGTCAGGTACCAATGACATATCAATCTCTTGTATCACACCACCATAAACAACATATACATATTATTTCCATACACCAACAACATATGTGAGAACCAAGAGTACCTCCAACATCATAAGACATAGAACTGATCAACAATATCATCAAACAACATCTTCAATGAACATAAAATATGTATCTTTCTTATCAATGTTTACAACAACAAATTTTTCAAATGTAGCTCAAGCAACATATAGACATCATCCATAACTTCACCACGTTAAACCCATGCATCATTGATAACCCATGACATAATGGCAGCAACATATATATATCAACTAGAGATGCCAACAATCAGTGTTGGTAGCGAGTAAATCATGAACTAATAATCATCAATCAATGTCAGATAAAAAGGGCCTAACAAGAGACCATAATGCTAACATTGAAATATTAGAAGCATAGCAGATGCTCCCCCTGAACCTGTGTCAATTCTTCATCATCAATTATAATTACATCCATCTCATTAACCAACAAACACATCAAAGAAGCAATGGAAATATAAGATCAACTTATAGCATTATCATGAATCAACGTCATTTCCAAGCACCATAAGAGAACCATTAATAGTTTGCAATAAATCAAAATCAGAACTAGAATGTCAATAATAACTGATGGAATCATATGAGAAGCTCCCCCTGAATCTGTTCCATTTCTTTTTCATTACTGATAAGAATATGTGGCTGTCTAGATCAAAACTCGTGTATATATGCAATTGTCTTTTATAAGATTCATGTACATAAAGTAAATTGCTAATTTCTCATCTCTCCCTGAACTTGTCTTGTCATTTCCTGTTCATTGTTACTTCACAAGATGCAATGCTAGTAATATACACATCATCAAAATAATATCAAACCATCATGGGGAATCATATCAAGATACACATGCACAGCTCACCCTGTGATCAGACACTTCTAATCCTGTGGACCTTTTAATCACTACTTGCTCTTCATGAGGTTAAGTACCCCTCATTCACTTCTACATTCATTGTTAGAACAATCCATAAAAAAAAAGGTTTGCAATGGGGACCATCTTCTTTTATTCTGAATCTGAAGAAGAGGAACTTTACCTCTTATTTTTGCCTGAATTCTTCTTTACTAGCACATATAATTTGTTTGAATTTTGGTATCCTCTTGCTATAATATTTCTAGTTTCTTCATATGTAACCTTGGATTTAGTTGATGTAAACACAACTATATGTCCTTTGTCAACTAATTGAACTACACTTAGAATATTTTGCTTTAGCCCTTGAACTAATAATGCATTAGCTACATACTTATCAAGTTTGGCTCTACCTTTTCCTAGAACTTTTGTTGGAGCACAATTTCTAGGAATAACCTTACCATCTTTGTTTTCCTTGAGAGACTCAAACTTTTCTGATCTCCATTCATTTGATGAGAGCCTTATTTCTTAGTTCCTTTTGTAACGATATTCTTATTTAGTTTATTTCCTTGTTGTCTATGAAATATATTTACTTGTTCCTCCATTCTTTAGCTACATTCCCAAACTTGTTACAAGTATAACATCTTACATGACTAGAAAAGGGAGCAGAGGAATCATAATATTTCAATTTCATATTCCTCTTATTGCAATCAATAGCTTTCTAAACAAATATGTTGCAAGAAAAGAAATATCCCTTAAAGAAACCTATACTTGGGACCTGTTCAACTTCATGTGAATTTTCTTCTGCAATTGGCTACAAAGTGTCCAAAGTTATGACAATAAAACATTTGACATCATTGTTCAAAGAAGAAAACTGATTGATACTTCTATACTTAGGAGAAAATGATTTCCTTTAAATATTTTGTTTCTTTGGTTGTTGGTTTGATTGATTTCTTATCTCTTTCTCAAGAATTTCATATTTTTCATTATTATCCTTCAAGTTCCTTGCACAAGCCTGTGAGCTAGATTCTCCTTTTACAGTTTCATGAAAGACAAGACCAAATTTAATGGCAGGAGACCTTTGAATAATAAGAATGTTATCCAAAATCTTAGTACTATCTTGAAATCTCAAATTATTATCCGTTTCTGCTAGCTTACCTTTTAGAATGTTTACCCCAACCTCCAATTTTTTACATTGTTCTTCCTTTTCCAAATATTGCTTCCTCATTCCTTGTTCAACCTTTCTTCCTTCTTCCAATTACTTTCTTAAATCGATAATGTATTCCTTCATCCCATTCTCTTGTTCCTCAAATACTTGAAGTGGCTCTTCATTTCATTTGTTTGAATTTTCAAGGTTTGACTTTAGAGAGATAATCTCAGCTTCAATTCCTCCATAATTTTGATTAGGTTCTATTGCAGTATTTACCGATTGATCACGATCCCTATTCTCATATTAATGTAACTTTTTCTTAAGATTGTTAATTATTTTCAAAGAAAAAATAAATTTTCAGCTAAGACTAAGAACTCTTTTTAACTTGTCGACTTTTGAATCAGTAACTCCCTCCCACATATAAACGGTTTTTTTGTCAACATACTCATATTTTGACATATCATTAGTTCCTTTATAGACAATATTACTTAATGAGAAATCTTCCTTTATTTTTCCCTCATGGATTTCCTACAGATTATCCCTTTTGCTTCTACCCATAAGAGAAATTTCAGTTGATTCATTGTCGTCTTCACTATCATAAATATTACACAAACAGGGAAATGGACCACAATTAGAAAAAAATCAGTACCTAATAATTCTTTGTCACAATCTTGTTCATTCTTCATCAACAACAAACAGAGTGTTCCTGCAGTTGAATATTTGCTAACATCTATAACTGTAACCGCCTCTGATATATCGCTTTCATAATTTTCTTGAACTGATTTCTTCCTTTGGAGAACCTTCTTCTTTTGCTTCTTTCCCATCACCCCTGTTCCACTTCAAGAAATTAAGCTTCAACTGGAGTGACCTTCTTTGATACCAATTGTTAAGAAAAATACTTGGGGGTGGAGGGGGGGCCAGGGAGGGTGAATAAGTATTTTTAATTCACTTTAAATTTTCATTTTCTTCTTTTGAATTATGTATGCTATTGTTCTTTATGCAACCAGTGTATGTACACGACTTCAATTGAATCAAACAACATATATCTAGTTAACCTATTCTTCATAAGTTCCATTAGATCTTTTTCTTTAACCAATGCATTATTAATTTGATCAGGCATATAGTATGCAGTAAAGAGAAAAATAAACCATCACACATAAGAAACACAGTAACACATGAGAAAACCAAGATTTTTATGTGGAAAACCAATGTGGGAGAAAACCACTATTGTCATCATCTCTATCTTCTTCTTTTATTATTAAGAAAAATTCATTGCATCTTGTACTAGTGAAAAATCTTAGAAACACATAGGCACCCACCTACATAAGGCCACAATCTCCACTCATTTTCCAACACCCATTGGAAGGGATCTCCAAACTCCTTATCTAGTTTATCGCATCCTACCGGAAGGGAGCACCTACCCCCTAAAAACGTTTACCAGCTTCCACCTGAAAGAAGCTCTCACTCCCTCACTAAAGGCTCCAACCCTTAGCACCCTTCGTGGACCATGTTTCATAATATTTCATACTGGATCCACCTGAATCAAAACATCAAAACCTGTAGGCCACTTTTCATCATATTTTCAAACTAGATCCACTTCCATCATTAAGTCCAATACCAAGTAACAACTCTAAAACCAAATACTAAATCAAATCATCCATTCATTTAACCAACCAAATCGTTGTAACATCATAAAACCAATCTTTGAGCGGACTAAATCATTATAACATCAACAAACCAAACACTAAACCAAATCAAACCAATCCATAAAAATATAAACTATTCAAATCAAGTCATAACAAGTACACAGAACCCATCAACTGTGAACAACTAGCAACATTGCAAACCCTTACTGCTTTAACTTCAAATTGTATATGCTACTATTTAGAATAAAAACTACGTATATATGTGCTTCCTCTATATCACACCTTCATACATATCTCGGAATACTTGAATATTAAATTACTTGATCATTGTAACATTGTATCAACAACCGAACCATACATAGGTCACTGAGCTAATCATAGATTATTGAACCAATCTAAGATTAGTATAACATCATTACTAACCAATATTCCAATCATGAATAAATAACCTTATTAACACTGCCAGACACAGATTAACATGATCAAGACTTCATTAACAGACAACAACAAACATAACATAATTAATCAAAGGTGATCATCAAGCCATAATGCAAACCCTAGAACAAATATGCAACATCAATGTAGCATATCATCATTTGTACGTGACCACCATGCATAACACCCACATATAAATATCAACATACGAAATACCATATCTCAAAATATATATGAAACCCTATAGAGAAATGTTCGCATATGTACGTGACCATCCAAAGAAAAACCTACGTACATATCTGAAAACTCTCGCTGCAAACAAAACTTCACTCTCTCCAACCTTCACTGTCAAAACTACGTAGTTCTGAATAATTCATTTATATCATATCATCATTGTAACCACATATGTATCATTGTTAGTTACTTAGACATTTTCAATAAGTAAATAAATCAAGCATATATGTCAACATACTTCAGATCTTTTAGATCTGAGACTTCTCCTTGCTCCTCGGTGCACATATGTTTCAAATCAGATCACAAATGAGTAACCCATTTTTGCAAACTTAACACCTTGATCTCCATATCCTTATATAACATTTAGCCTTAGCCAATACCTTAAGTAAATCCCTTAGTAATGTCATTGGTATTCTTTGATGGGATCAAATAAACATTGTCACTCCAATTACTATGGGCCAATACCATGGTAAGGACCCATGGTATCCATAATTCCATGGTTTGGATTATGTATGCGACCTTTACTCATAGGACCTATGTATGTACGTGATTCTTATTTACAGGAGCCGCGTATACTTTCTCAAACTTTTAATTTTATCATCCAACTTTCACTGAATTAGCATTCTTCTATACATGTCCTTTGTAGTATCTATACCAAACCGCACTTGATCATATTATCACAATTTTGACATCAAGTACATCTTTATCAAGCAGTTCGACATCAAGAACAACACATTAGCCATAATTCCAACACTAACCTAGACCTTGTTTTTTGTCACTTTCAGCTCTCAATATCCCAAAATCCATTGGAGAGGTGATAGTCTATGGGGATTTCCATCTCATAGTCTACTAAAGATCCATACTGACACCGCTACAGCCCACAATTTCCACCTTATCTTTTAGATGTTTTTCGATGCACAATGCCGCTAGAAAGGTGTCAGGATAGTGACATTAAAACCTGTGAAAATGACACTGTAAATAGTAAAAAGTCAAAATAACCTACCATTCCTAAAAAACAGTGACACAATAATTTGATCTCTGTAGCCTACAGACTGTAACTATCTTGATGTATGTTCCCTATATTATTAGTGGCTTCATCCACCTTCAAACCCTAGCTACCCTCCCTCCTTCATCCTCCCTCAACTTGCGAATTCAATTTAACATAATATTTTTTTTTAATTAAGTTTTTATTACCTAATAATTTCAAAATATATCATCAAATACATCACAATTCATACAATGTTTATGGTATTTGGTCTCAATATGCCTCAAGGGAAAACAAAGCTATTAACTATAGACTAAAATTCAAATATAACAAAAATATGAACATTTGTTGCTGAGAACTACTAGAGCTAATATGTACTAAACTATATGAAGAAGAGAAATAACAACTAAAAAATATATCATGATATCAAGAGTCTTAAGAGATCATTGGAGTTGGGTCATGGGTACTTGCACTTGTAGGAGCAGGAGGCTCAATTTCAGACTCAAGGTGACTTTCCGAGTGAACTAACCAGCCATCAAAATTAGCCAAACAAAAATTTTGAGATTACCATACCACTTAATTTCGTTCAAGGATGAGATGACATTGTTATGGTCATCATGCTTCTATTTCAAGACCCCGCCCAAAAGAGTTTTCATCTACCAATGGAAGGCGATGGAGTTTAGATATTGGCTCAATTTTTCCTTGGTATGACTAATGTTAGGAATCCAATTAGCTACCTCTTTAAGGATTTTGGAGTCAGAATAAGCTTAACGTTTTCTAGTAGTGAGGGCCTCGAGCTAGTGGATTTCTTCTCAAATTTTAAGTGGAATAGTATAATGAAATATAGTTGGAGCTTCCTGGGCATGGGATTGGGCATGTAACGTCTCTATGTAACTCCACCACTATCTCCCTCATGACTATGCATAATTTTCTAGGGCATATTGTACCAAAAGAGGAGGAGTTGGTTAAGACAGTCATCCCACAATAGCCCATGACTAAGAGGAATGAGACTGAGCAAGCTGAAACGAAATAAAAGCCAAGATTTATTAGGGAGTTTTAACATCCCAAGCTATCAAGTAAAGGAGGATCGATAAAACGAAGAGATGGATGAAAAAATCCAGGAAGGGTTACATACTTACCAAGAGACATCGTGATGTAAGCCACAACCCTTTCAGAATTTAAGGGAAAGGCTCCAAACACCAGAGATACATAGAACCAAAGAAGAAAAAAATTGAGCTAGGAGAATAAGACAATACCCTAATATGTCTAGACAACTTTACTCAAGCTAATGAATTCACTTGCGTTGAGGATAGGATGATGCCATCTACAACTACAACCTATAGCTCCATTATAATTCATAAAGTATCCTACTATATAGCCTTTGCGTGCCTAAAACCAAGCTCTAGTTTGATATCCATCAACCCATGTGAGCAGCAAGTCCCTTCAAACTTTGAAGGAAAATTGGCTTTCATGGAGACAAAAGTCACATCAACTCCATTGCTAAAGGCAAGAAACCTCAACTCAAGAAATGCCCATGAATTATGCCATTCCTCTACAATCTTCTCAAAACACATAGGCATGTCACTTCCAGACAAGCAAGAGAATAGCCTGACTTGTGACAGGGGAGGATGCCAAGCACACCATAAAATCTAGAATGTAAGATCTCTCCTCGTAGAACAATTGAATAAAGAAATGAATAAATAAAGGATTGACATGGTAATGAGCAAGGTATGAATGGTTCACATTTGTAATTCATGTGGTGGGTTGACCACACTACCCCTCCCCCCCGCTCCTAAATGTTGTAGGACGGAATGAGGTGGTGAGCTACCCTGGGCCAACCCCCCGAAAAAGAAGGACCTCCAACATCACTTTTCCCAACACCTCATTTTTGGGAACATAATACTTATCCTTGAAAAAATAAACATCAAATACTAAATTAGATAACCCAAAAAAGTCATAATCCATGAGTAATATTTAATATTAAATGCTAGTAGATATTATTGGAGACTTAAATCCTACTTTCATTGTGCATATTAAGTGATATTCCCGATCATATAATTTAATTGTTATGTGAATTATTCAGTTGTTAATTCGTTGGATTTGAGATATTAGCTCACAATTTAATGTTTGGTTGAAATATTTTCTCAACTATTTGACTACATGGTTAAGATAGTATTTCAATCTCAGATCAATACATGATGTATTTATGCATTTTTAAAAATAAGCTTTTATTTTAGAATGTTTCTAAACTAGTATGAAAGATCGTAGCTCTGGGTGTAACTCCCTTATGGGAGACCCAGAAATATGAGAAAAATGTGAGATTTATTTGTTGTATGGATAGGTTAGTGTAGATAGGTAGGTGTTTTATTTGATGTGAAGTCTCTTATGTTCTTCAATGCATATGTTTAGTGAAGGACCTTCCACTCAGCCAAAAGGCTATGCGTTCACTCAAGAAACTAACAAAACAACAAATAAAGAAGAATTAAGTCTTGGAATAGGTTTTATTAAAAATTTTCCTCGAAAAAGTGAGATTACATTTAATTATGTAGACTACTGTGGGGAGAACGCTAAATCCCTATTAAGCTCCAAGATTGAGAATATATTACGCTCAATAAAAGGCATCCTTTTGTTAAAAAACTATTCTTTTATTGGGGATGCATCAATACAACTTAAGAATAGGAAGGATGATACTTACAGGCATCAGATATGGATCATGAACATGTCCAAAATTCATTGTCTATGCTTTTGCGTCACATTTATGTACAACTAACAGAGGTTGAAAGATGCAAGTCAAGAGAAAAAACATAAGTGTCGATGTATGCATTTTCTTTCGTAGTTGATTTGATTGTGTGATTATTTATTGTTGAAATACAAACATAAAAATGAAAAATCACTCAATTACATTCAAAGAATCAATTTGACACACTTTTTTCACTAGTTGAAAATGAGTGCTAGTTGAATTTATCTCTTAGATTAGTTTCAATCGTGCCTACAAATTTAAAACATGTGACCACTATAGCAAAAAAAATCATCTTTTCAAGTACTAACCTCTTATGTTAGCTAAATAATGGTAAGATTTGATGGTTTATACTAATAAGTTTTTTTTTTTCACTACAAAATTATTGGTTTTGATGTTGAAGGGCATCACAAGGGACTACAAATCTTATGCCCTCGTGTCTTTTGACAATAAAATACAGAATGTTCAATTCACTATGGTGGGCCTCACAATATTCGTCTGTTTGTTTGAGAAACCAATGTGTTATGTTGATGGTTTTTGATTAGGTGTTTCTCAAGTACCATGCATCAACACTTCGAATTGTTAGGCTGGCAAGGTCAAGGACTTGGGACGCTACCCAATTTATAGTCTAGATACAATAAACCTAAAAGAAAAAGAAAGATTAAAGATCAACCTACTTAAGCCCTTTATGCCCTTTATAGATTGAACAACTTTAATGATGCTAGAAATAAAA
>APFE031571290.1:0-23908 GCA_000404065.3 Pinus taeda
AAATTTTATATAAAAATATTTATATGAATTCAGTAAAAAACATAATAATATATTACTAGCAATTGCCAGTAAAGGTGCAAAGATATTCCGAATGGATTGAACATGCCTATGATGTTACTGCAAAGGAAAGATAACAATCCAAAGGGTGGACGATGGAGAGGAGCTAATGTAAGGGTGGAGGATGGAGAGGAGTTAATGTGTTCAGGGTTGCAATAGTCTCACACTTGTACCAATGCTTCTCTGACACATGTTGCTCGAACCACCTAGCTAAATCAATTTTTTCCAATCATACCACTATGTCAAAATATTATATACATATTATATCCAAGCTATCACATGCAAGGTAATGAGGATAAACATTACCATAGGTCCTTGTGAGTACTTGTGCACAAAAAATGTAATTGCACAGAGGAAATGATGAAAGTCAATGTATGTTGATAATGGGATTAAATAAAGAGCATCTTTCACTGGAGTGACATTTAGATTCCATGATATTATTTAATAAAATTAAAGAAGGGGGTTTGTCTTATGATTTTAGCTATTTCCTTTTTAAAAATTTAAATTAATTTGGAGCCATTAATTCTAGTTTTAAAGTTAAATTTAAATTTTGTCTAGCAAGATTTGGTGGAATTGCAAATTTATTTGGTGTACTTGGCACAATCCAACTTTCCAAGTAAACTTTTAAGGCATTGTACCCATTTATGCATTCAAAAATACAGATTAAAAAATGAAAAGTTACAACTTTCCAAGTAAACTTTTAAGGCATTGTACCCATTTATGCATTCAAAAATACAGATTAAAAAATAAAAAGTTACACATGTTATATGGATAGATAGAACAAACATAGATCCATTTTCAAGAGGATTAAATCTTGAGGTGCATACTTGTTTCAAGCTTTTTACTCTAAAAGAGGTCCCATATGCTATCTTTCGCCTTATGGACATTAAATTTCTTTCTTTCTTTCTCATCTTTTTAGAAGTAGTTACGGTTGCCTTTGCACAACTCATGTGGGTCCCATAATAACGAGTGACAGTGTAAGTTAACCGTAGTTAAGAAGTCTTTATGTCAAGGATGGTCATTCGTAAACAAAAAATACCATATAATGTTAACATCTCAGGCTGAACACGATTTAAGGTCTGACTTTATCATAATCAGTTAAAGCAATTTTGTGTGAGAATTATCTTCAGAATCCCCAAAGCCAAAATTTCTATACGAACTTGACCAAGAATTTAAATATTTTTATTATATATAAAAAAATAGTTAGGTTATGATATAGTTGTAAAATGGTTGAAAAAAATCAAAATTAAGCCCATTTAATTTTTCAATTAAACGCTTTATATCATTCTGCCAAGAAAAATCCCTTAAGCACCTAAATGGAATATTTAAAAATATATAATTTAATGTAAATCTTATCATATGTATTGATATGCTAGCACCAAGAATAGTGTAAAACGCCATGCCGAAAATGGCTTGTTTAAATCAAATTTAATTTAAGGTGTTTGTTCCCCACTACATCATAAGTATCATGGATTTTGAACATGAAGCTCCATAACCACATCCTAAAAATGAATATATTTAGTTTTTCTTTATGATATATAAATAAATATTCCACTGCACATTACATGTATCAAAACCAACCTATGTAAAACCCTTCTACCTTTCCTAGTTCCAAGATGAAGATAATTCATTATATTTAAATAAAATAAGAATTCTTTTCTTGTAAAATTGATCTGTTGCATGAGTCTCGTTATTTATATTTTATTTTCAATGTCATATTATAGTTATGGATATTTATTTCTTATTTCTTAGTAATTTAAATATGTAATATAATTGTAAAAATGGTCCATTACATTTAATAAATTTAGAAAATTAGTCCCCCCACACACCAATTTCTTAAGGATTTGAGATTATTTCAATTCTAATAAGTTCTCATGATAAGTTTCTCATTAATATTTATAACATTCATTTTATTAAACAATTTTATTTAGCGAAATGGTCCCAAAATGGTCCACTTTACAAATTCATTTTTTTTTAAACTTAAAGCTGACCCTGTCAAAAAGTGAATGCACAAATGTCAAATGGAGATGAAGATAGACAATCTTACCCTGATCAAGAATAATCAAATAATGAAAAGATAACAAAACAACCTAACCAATTCCAAAAAACTTTTTAAATATAAAAAATTTATTTATAAAACATAATTAATTAAAAAAACAACGTTATCCTTCATAAAGAATGATCAAACTATTTTGCTAGTATAAAACATTTAAAATATGTTGGAACCTAGAATTAATGGCAAATGTGGATGTTGTAAGCTTGTTTTGGTACACAAGGGAGGGCTATAAATCTTACTTCATTCCAACCATATCAACATTTAAAAGAATATAGTGAAAAGACTCATCTTCTTTTATTTTTTCAATATATAAACTTACATATTTTCTAGATTTGATCCTATATATATATATATTATGTTTGGGAATAATTAGATGAAGATATTGAAGGCAAATTTGAGAACATGTGATGTAGCATATGACACTTAGTGTGAATTTGCCTCTTCTACTTAACATATTTTCATTTAAAATTATATAAATGAAATAAAAATTTTGTTATTTTTTTTATAAGAGAATTTTATTTTTACAAAACCAAAACCAAATAGATGTTCATAAATTTAGATAATGGAAAGTATTTTAGTTCATGTGTGATCCATGTAGATATTGGTGGCTAGCTATCTCTTCTATTGACTCGAAGGTTGTTTTATCTTTTTGGACACTTCTCCACAATTTTTTTGCGGTCAAAATTTTCAAGATCATTATGTGGTCTTAAGCAATGTTTTTTGGAAATTCTAGGGTTTTGTGGTTGCCATGGCATGACCAAAACTTAATTGAGATTTGCACTCCTTAGATAGTTCTTTTTAGTGAGTTACTATGTGTTCAAGAATGAGATTCTACGCAAACATGTCATTGCTAGAAAGTTGATGTACCAACTAACCACCTTAGGCCCAAAAACCTTTTGGTACTTCATCTTATAGAGCTAGGATTTTGGACCTCTATGCTTCTTTATTTATATTGAAATATCATTCTTTTGGCTTTTTATAATAAACTTTGTGAATACAAGTAGCTTCCATATCTCTCTTGAGAAATCTATATTATTTTTCTATTTTATTTATTAATAAAAATTTAATTTTCAATATATTATATAATATATATATAATATGGCTTCTGGATAAAACACCGAACAAAGGATAAAAAGAGGTGCTTCTAGGTTGTGATTAAACCTAATTCATAATAAAACTCAATTGAAAAGGCCAATCTTCTATTAAGGATAACATTCATGATGATACACGTGACATAATATTTGTGGTTGTATAAGCGTTATGACGTTCTTGATTTTTGTCTTGCTATCTTAAATTTCATATTCATGCTATCCTGCGATCTTAAATTTCAAATACATATATAGGTCTGATTGCTACGCAAAGTTATTTCCAATCTACAAATCATCTGGCCAGAGCAACGATGTAAACAGATGACGTATATTGCAAAGGTAATTGAAGGACGTAAGCTGATGACATACATTAATCTTGTGAGTAGGAATGTGAATAGTGCAGCTATCAGTCACAGTCCTTTTCGTACAAGAAAATTAATATATATTTTAAAAGATCCTAGGTGGGGATGTAAACAGATGACATATATTGCAAAGGTAATTGAAGGAGGTAAGCTGATGACATACATTAATCTTGTGAGTAGGAATGTGAAGAGTGCAGCTATGAGCCACAGTCCTTTTCGTACAAGAAAATTAATATATATATTAAAAGATCCAATTAAACATCAAAGGTAATAGCAGAGCGTACGAGATGAAGGCAGATGGTCAATGCATCCCCAACCAATT
The DNA here is from genome assembly GCA_000404065.3 of Pinus taeda. Lineage (NCBI taxonomy): Eukaryota > Viridiplantae > Streptophyta > Pinopsida > Pinales > Pinaceae > Pinus > Pinus taeda. Next base: position 3,886 of record APFE031571290.1, read on the forward strand.
CAATAGCACTATATCTATGTCTGAAGCAAGAGCGGTGTCCTCCGCCCAAGTGCTTGCTTGGCCAAAAGCTTCACCTGTACACTCAAAATCGAACGTTTCACTTCCTCCTCTTCCTAATATTGTAGGAGGTGGCGTTGCCTTCCCTTCTGTACTCGGAATTTCTGAGCAATCCCATTGATCACCTTCCCGCACCCATCTGGCCAAATTGACCTCACTGTTGCTCAAATTTAGATGATCCTGGCAATCATCCAGACCCTGAACATTAGAGAACTGTTCAACCCCGGTCCATGATATTGCTGCTGCGCTAAATTGGGAAGGAGAATTAAGTAGCGGGTATGACCGATGAGCTGTCTTCTCATGCTGCTGGCTCGTGCAATCTTTCACAATACTAAATGCACCCTTATGAGTGTTACAAGCACCAAGATAGACATCATTAGTGAAAACTGTTGTGTTTGCATTGCCATTAGCGGTCAATTCTGTAATTCCAGAGGGGTATGCTGTCAATGAGGAATGGTCTATCATAATCACATTTTCATTAATGATGTGGCCATCATTTTCATTTTTACCTAAATCCCTGATATCAACAAGATCAGGGATGGTGATGGCGCAGCCAACAGAGTTATTGACAAACCCTAGTTTTTCATAACGCTGCAGTGTTGTCACCGAGTCTATTAATTCTTCGCATTTCGATGATGTTGGTGTCTTACAACATTGGCCTTTGCTTTGCAGACTCGGAGATGTAAGAGTTTGATGATTGGTGTGAGAGCAACAATCAATCCACAGGTGAGAAGAAGAAATCTGCTTCTTGTTATTGGGGAGCCGCTCATTTGAAAACACAAGATTTTCATCCTCGTGTACACTATCTTGTTTTAATTCCAATAGGTCGGGAACACCAGTCACCGTATTAAAGCTGTTATGAAGAAGTGGCGGGTACCCTTCAGGCATGGCGTGCAACGGCTGGGTAGTGTGAGTCGACTTATAAGCATCACCCAGATGAGGATGAGGATAAGCGGACACTGATATGGTATTGCAGATACGATCGTATTTGGATGGAATGTTATTTTTATTTTCAGCGTTGCCGTTGGTGTCAGTGGACGAAGAGGAGAGGCTGTGTTTCAGCAGCTTCTTCTTGATGCAAGAATTCCAGTAATTCTTGATATCATTGTCTGTCCGTCCTGGCAAATTGGGAGCAATTTGACACCAACTGCACCACTCACCAACAAAGTGTGGACAGTTAACATAAAGACGAGTGGGTGGGCTCTCAGAACAACTACTACCAAAGATTTTGCAAAGTTAACAGAAGGACGAGAAGTCTCTCATGTGATAGAACAATTACTGCTAAAAATATCAGAGATTTAAGTGACGGACGGATAGGTTGTCATGTGATAGAACAATTCGCAGAAGGAGAGCCTCAGAACAGAGTAAAACAAAAACAAACCTGTTACCAAGAATGGATTGGAATTGTATGATTAATTGCTCTTCTTGTGGTGAAATTGCGCCGCGTTTAAGGCCAGGCCGCAAGTAGTTAATCCATCTCAGCCTGCAGCTCTTTCCACATCTCTGCAAACCTGCATGAGCATTTCATTGGGTTCAAATATTATAATATATCCTCGTTTCATCTTAACCCCTTCTAAACAGAAATTTATTAAACCGAAAGAAAAGAACCTAGAAGCTCTCTACAGCCATGAATGGGCAGCTGTTTGGATTTCTACCTCCCCCCTCTCACAAGAATAGATCTATATTTGAATAACAGCAATAAATCAACAAAGTAATCCATATTACTGGAGATATCAACAAATAGACTAATATTAACCTACAGTTAAGTGTGTCAAGGAGTTGGATCTCAGATAACATAGATCTATATGCCCACGGGAATGTTTTCACCCGTTTGAATATATAGCAGCCGATTTATTCTAAACGTTGATACTCAGGGTACAGGTATTAATAATTATATTAAAAGAATCTGTCGAAATGGACCTAGGTGTTACTCAGCAGACTAAGAGTGGAAGCTGGTGTTTAAACATTTACCAGCCTGTTTGGCGAGGTATCTCCAGGAGCCCCGGAGGCCGTTCATCGTGATATAATTGATGAGTTTCTCATCTTCCTGGGGCGACCAGCGACCTTTCCTAAGCTGCGGGTTGGACGAAAAGGGGGTGCCTTGTCTGTGCCCTTTTATGTACCTCATTTTTAGTCAAATCCTTTTATCTGTGAGACAGTGATGATGGTGGTGCTCCTCTCATATGTTCAAACATAAACACACAGAAAGATTGAGAAGCAGGCATATTAAAAGAACACGTTTCAATCATCTGTTGACGATGGAGCCCATCATTCTACAATTTTCAATCGGATGCACATGGGCGAACGACCAGCCATTTGTAAATATGTTTGTTGTGACGAACAGATCATTATAATATTTGTGAATCTTGTTCTTCAAGCCATTTTATTCCTTGCTTCACGAGAGGAGCATGAGAGCTCTCCTATGAGAGGATAACAACTAGCATCGAATGCGTTCATTCGATTTGTTGAACGTGGACGTCCTATCCCTCGGCTACCGTTGTGAATGATGAATCAAATGGGTTCCACTTTTACTTCCTCCTCCTCTCCTTAACATGAAGGATAACAACTCGCATCGAATGCGTTCATTCCATTTGTTGAACGTCCTAGCTGCGGTTGTGAATGATGAATCAAATGGGGTCCGCTTTTACTTCCTCCTCTGTTGGATCCGCGTTTGCACCCACTCGGATACGATGTCAATGCAAAAGTAGTAGTGACAGCTGCGTGAAACACAGTCTCTCAAATAAGAACACGAGCACCAATAAAGCTTAATTACTTCACAATACGTGATAAAAGTCAATTTTACATTCCATTAACATCTTTTTATATTTGCTCTAAGATGCCTGCAACATAAATTTTATTGATACTTCTAAATATTTTTAGTATGAATAGACACGTTACTAACTAAAGAAAACTACTAAATTATTCACTAAAAAATAGCCGTAACATACAAAACGTTGAAAAGGATAGTTTGAAAAATATTATCTTATTAGCCATTGTACCAAGAGACTCAGAGAGACTCCGAGGTGCAAAGGAAGGTGGATAGGAGTGGAGGAATGTCGAAGGAAACTTTAGTTTTGCATATGTCATAGTGGACGATCATATTAGGATAGGAGTGGAGGAATGTGGAAGGAAATTTTAGTTTTGCATATCTCATAGTGTATGATCGATATCACATTTTGAGGCGCACAATGCCATGTTGAAGGAAATGAATTTTTTGACCTTTGTACTTTCTAAACCATTGTAGTCCTGTAATAAGGGGGTAGTCCTGTAATAAGGGGATCATATTGTTGAGTTCAATGGAAGGACTATTGGAACTATTGGTAACTATTAAGTTGACCAAGTGATTTTCTTATGATTCATTTGCATATCTTAGTCATGAAATCCATAATTGTTAAGAGTATATACTTATTTTCTATCTTTATTGATTCCTAGGTTCATTGCCACAGTCTTTATGTCAAAACTCATTCATTTATGTTGTGTGTGTCTAAGTTACCATATAAGAAAATGTTGGACTTTAATTTTGGGGCACACAAGAACAATGTTCTATTTTTTTATCTTTATTTTCACAATTTTAATATATTAATTTTCATTTATACCATACATACTTAAATTATATAAATTTCTAGATTTATAAATAATTATAAGTAAAAGTAACATTTCAATAAAATAATATACAAATAAATAAATATAAGTACAACACTTCTTTTAACCTTATAGTTAAAATAAAATCGTAAAATTATTATATTAATATTATAATTATATAATTATTGTATTATATATAAAAAAAATAATTAATAATAGTAGTTTATTTAATATTTTTCCAAATTGATTTGCATTAACCTATATATAATTAAACTTTCATCTTTTTTGCACCGAACTCCTTTCACTTAAAACTAACAGGATTAAAGTTGGGGCTCTTGTGCGTCTGCCGCTTTTGGGCTTTAGTTTTGAGGCAAACTGATTGGGGCTCTGGTGCGCCTCCCACTGTCCCTTAGCATTCACGGGGAGCAAGTTATTGCATTATGAGTTTAAAGTTGTGTAACAACAATGTCACAAATCCACAAAAGATTAAACCCTAGGGAAAGCACCCGTAGGAACACACCCAACGCAAACACACGGAATGGGTACACTCCTGCTTGACATAAATATTATAGTCAATATCTACACATCACGCACAATTAAATTTTATGTCAAGAATAACCTTTTTCGAAATCCCTACTAAAACAGAAAGAAAAATCTTTAAAAAAAGGATGATCAATGATAGGATGTTGGTTCATGAAACAACATGTTCTTGAGCAATTTCACTAGTATTATCTCATCATTAAATAAATTTTATTTGGCAAATTAGGAAAAAAGTTAGGACAAAATGGTTCTAATAAGGATGGTCGAACAAATGATCATACCATTTTAATTTTCATTACTTAAATAAAGTATAGTTAAAATTTTAGGCCAATTATTCAGAAGTGTTACCAAAAAAAATTTGATTAAGAAAATGTTCATTTTAATTTTCATTAATTAAATAAAGTTGATAAATCCCTACAGAATTAAATTTTGCGCCAAATTAATGTTAGAGTGTATCCTGAAAAAAGGTACTTGAAGTAGAAATGTTAATATAGAAATCAAATGTGTGTAGGTATCATGTGGTGATATGTTAGATGTTTGTGTAATTTTTAATGTTTCTAGTACTAATTTAAGATTATTAATAATTTCTATATGGATTTATTATTAGCACAAATTATTAATAGGGGAATTCTATAGTTGTATAGAATATTGGGAAAGACTTTAAATTAATTTTAATAAATCTCACTCTTGTCTTAGTATAAAAATTAGAAAGAAATGGATCTAAGTTAGTTTAATTATTAATATTATATAATAATTTCAATAATCTAATTACTAGTGATTAATTTTTTATTTTTGGATCTAATTGAACACTCCAGTGGTTAGTTAATTATATAATTGTTCATGCCCATCTTTCATGTTAACATGTATAGTGTGATTTTATTTTTATTTTTATGTAATTTCGCCAAGTCTAAATGTTTAGATAACATAACATAACAAGAAATGACATTACAACATCTCTTCACCGCTAGGCTAGAGAGTGCCTTTCAATGCAACAAATTTCATAACTTCAATTGGAAAAACATTAATTTAAGTATGATTTTTTTTATGTCTTTTAAAATAAGAGAGAAAGCATAATGTTGCTTAAGTAGGAGTTTGAGTCACTTTTTATAAATGTAGGAAAAACATTTTGTTGTTTGAGTTACTTAGGTAAATTTTAATGAATTTTTGTTTTCTTTATTTATATTTTAATAAATTTATTTAATAAATAAATAAATTCTATGATCTAATTAATGAAAAATCTGTTTATACGATTATAATTTGAGATTCTGACTATTAATATAAATTAGAGAAACCATATAAATTAAATTCCTAGTAAACACTTAAAAACATCAATTCATAATAAATATCAAAACACTTACTACATGATACATACCACATTGAAAATTTTTATAAAAATCATAGAAACTAACTCAATTATAACTTAAAAGTAGTCACAAACCACTAGAAAATAGAATAATCTCTCTTGAGAATGAACTCTAAGGAATGAAAGGTGGGATTAAAGAAACAGAACATAGTAAACAATCAATGATTAAAGAAAATGACGCCCTGAAAAGTGAGATTAAAAATCTAAAGGAACAACTAAATAATAACTCAACCCTAAATAACACAGAGAGTAAATTAGATATTAAACCCATAAAAGAGGAATTTAACAAATTGATTGAACTTGACCATGAGCACAATAAAAGAAACTTACACCTTATAATTGATGGTGTAGAAGAACAAAACAATGAGGACACATTAGAAATAGTAAAAGAACAATTAAAAAAAATATGAAATTCAAACAACTTATATCACGTAAGCAATTCAGGTAGGAAACGTACTTGAGAATCAATATAGACTAATTCGTATTAAGGTAAGTCGCACTGACAAAAAATTAGATATACTAAAGAAATTCTCGAGCCTAAAGGGAACCAAAATATTTATAAATGAAGATCTAATTCCGAAGACAAAGTTGAACTCAAGAAAGAAGTCGGAAAGGTCAAGGAGGCAAGGAAACAAGGGAAATGGGCTATCATTAGGAATAGGAAAGTTATTATTCGAGATAGATTCCAAAATACAAGTGATAAATAGGGATTAGGATCACTCAGGATTCCCTTATGGAATTGTCATGGTTTTCCATGGTGTAAAGGTCCTATGTTAAGCTAGATCTTGAGTGATATTGACCTTATTTTTCTAGCTGAAACTTGGGAGCATGACAAATATAGGGTTCCTCACCTTGATAGATTCATTCTTTGGTATGCTTGGGAAACAAAATCCTCTCGAAGGGGTCTTGGTCGTATAGCCTATTATATTAAGAATACTATTTCTTCTCACATCCAACTTCATATTATCGACCCCTTCAATCTGTACATTTGGATCGAGATCTTTGATTCTTCCTCCAATAAGTTTTTCCTTGTAATCTGCTATTTCGCTCCTATCAACTCTACCTCCTATAAGAAAAACAACTTAGATAAGATTTTTTCTTTCACTACCTTATAAAAAGACATTCACAACCTGAGGAGTGAAGGTAATATCCTTTTTCTTGGGAACTTCAATGCTAGAACTGCTATCAACCAAGATATTATGTTAAGTAACCAATCTAACCTTAACCCCTTGTGGCTTGACAAAGATGATGACTTAGCTAATAGATTCAAGATAACCTTTGAAGATAGAACCGAGAACTATTTGGCAACGAGCTCCTCAAGCTTTGTAGCTCCCTAGACCTTATTATTTGTGATCGTATTAGCAAGTGGCCTTCCTATGGCCAAATGACCTATTTACATGGGTTGGGAAGTAGTGTTGTGGACTATGTGATTTCAGAAAGCATGTCCTTAATTGTATTACCAACTTTGAACTCCTTAAATATTTTGATTTTGAATCCGACCACGGGCCTTTGTCTTTAACCCTCAATCTTGTCATGCATACCAGCCACATGAAGGATACTAGTGAAAGACAAAGGCACTCATTTCAATTGTAGTAATATAGACCTTTTATTAAAGGAGTTAATAAGGGATTTAAGTTATCTCACTTATAATAACAATATTGATCAAATTTATCACGATTTTACTATTACCCTTTCCACTACCATTAACAAGTTCTCTACTGAGGTTTCATATAATATGATTAATAGAACTTCCAACCCTTGGTATGACAAAGACTGTAGAAGTGTCGGGAAAAATATTCAAGACACTCCTAACGAAATTGTTAAGCTATGAAATATTAGTATATAAAACGTCCTTATTAAAGAGGATAAGTGGTCATATATTAATAAGAGACAAAAGCATATTCTTCACCTTTCTAAAGTTGCACCCATAATTTTTTAGCAGAATGTATTTGTTCTTAAATCTAAATATAATCATTCAATACCTTTAGAAAACTGGGACATCTATCTTAAAAATTTGTATGACACCCCAAACACCATGGACAACATCTTTAGCACTACTATTAAGGAAGATATCTTTTATATTGAGGATGTTGAGTCTAGGATTAATAAGCTCACTAGTGGGAGAGTTAAAGATATTGAATGATACCAAGTTGAGATGTTAAAGTTCAAAATATCTATCCTCATTCCTAATCTCCATAAGCTTCACAATTTGACTATAAAGTATGACTTCCCAAAGCCTTGGATGCAAAGCCTTATTGTGTCTATATTTAAAATGGGGACAAAATTGTTCCCTCTAACTATAGGACCATTATCATTATCCATATCTTAGCGAAGCTTTATGGTCTCATTTTGGATCAAAATATTAGCCATTGACTTGAAATACATGGTAAAATATCTAAAGAGAAATTTGGATTTAGGAGATACCACTCAACTATTGACCATCTTGTCACTCTCAGGATCATTTTAGAGAGTGACACAATAGTAAAGTTGATCTCTGTTTTTGCCTTTGACATTATTCCTCGGGATAAGATTTGGAAAAGATTTGATGAGGTAATGATTCCTCCTGAGTTGAATATTGTTGTGATTCGCCTCTACGAGATGGTTGTTTCCAAGCTTAAGATTAATGAAGGGTGTTCTAAAGATATTAAATGCAATATCGAGGTTAAGAAAGGGTGTCCTCTTTCCCCTACCATTTTTGGGATTTACATCAATAAGATAGAGGAGTGTTTGTAAATCGTTGGGTGCAAGGGAATCGAGCTTGCAAGTATTATCATTAATCTTCCCCTTTATCTTGATGATATCATTCTTCTTCCTAGAAGCCATGAGGACATAGACAAGCATCTTGAGACTTTTCATGACTATTGCTCCAAGATGGGTACGATGCTCAACACTGAAAAGAATAAAATCATTATAATTAAATGCGAAAAGATCACCCATTGAATGTCATCTATGATAACAATTGCTTGGAAGAGGTCTATTCTTATAAATATTTAGGTATTTCCATTCCTTATCATCTCAAATGAAATTACAACATTGAGAAAATGATTATTGGAACCTAGAAATCTTATTGTGAGCATGAAAATAATTGTAAGGCTATCGACCTTTATGTTTTGTGTAAAAAATGTTTCCTCTTTAAGACCCCCATCACCCTTGTTTTCCTATATGGTTATGAATTCTGGGGTTGCAGTATATCCAGAGATTCATCGAGAAACATTGAGATGATTCAAAAGAAATTCATAACCTACAATCTCAAGATTATGGGAAATACCCCCTATCATATCCTCGAAACCGAATCTGGCCTCTTACCTATTGAAAGAAGGGTTATTTTTAAGTATTTAATGGATATGAAGAAGCTTTACAACATGGAATTTGAGAGGCTTCCTGAAATTGCTACTAACTTTAGTCAAAACCCCCACCTTTTCCTCAATCGTGGCTAGCATAAGGATTCCTAATCTTGGCTAAACCATTGGGGGTTAAATGAGGAGACCCTCTTGGGAAGCAGGGACAGTGTCAAAGATACTATCACATCGAAATTTAAGGATAAGATATGGGATAATAAGGAGATCGAGGGTAAAAGGAAGATAAGATATTATAAGGAGGTGATTAGTCCCACCCTTGAGAACCATAATTATCTTTCTGTTTTGACCAATTCGAAGAAAAATATTAACATCACTAAAATTATAACTAATTTTCATGATCTTCGATGTCAAACTGGGTGGTGGTCTACTCCCAAGATTCCATGGGATGATATAATTTGTGAAGTTTGTGATACTAAGATGGTGGAGAATGAAAAACACTTTACTTTAGATTGTTTGGCCCTTACTAACATCCACTCTAATTTCTCTAACATATGTCACACTACCAATCTTCTTGACTTGTTAAGTCACTCCAACTATAGTGATGTTGGTGCGCTTCTTTCCCTTCTTTTTGAGCACATAAATAAGTTTCTAAGGAATTACAATTAGATTCTTTTTCTTCTTAATGATTGAAAAACCACATTGGTCTTAGTGGAAATTAATCATCATCATCATTATCATCAATTAAAAAACATGGAAGAGGATTCGTTACTATGGAAAATTACCCTCACTTTACCATGGAGATCCTTAATTTGTAAATAGACTTTGTTACAATACCATAGCTAAATACCATCGCTTATGAATACCACGTGCCCAAAATACAATAACTTATTTCATATGACACTTGTTCATGTGACATTATTTTTAATTAGTTAACTTAATTAAAAGGGAAAAAAAGGATGAAAAGTTCTGAGTTGATAGAAGTTCTAGTTTTGCCCCTTTAATCTAATGCTGGCCACTTTACTTGTCAAGATCCTCTTATGAATTACGGGGGGGGTACCCATGATGTCACTGAATGGGAAGGAGGGGTTCCACAATAACAGTTCCACATGCTCATAGGAACTCTACCCAACGATAGAAATTCCACCCTAAACTACTGGAATTTTGATTTTTTGAAGTGACCAGAATTAAATGAATCAATACTCGTACCAACAATACTCATTAGCCTTAATTTTCCAAGCTATCTAATCTTAGTACCACTAGTACCAAATTTCACCTATTGTTCCACAACCATATCGACACTCGCTTTCATTTTAAAATAAAGTACATAGAAGAAACCTAACATAAAATATTCAAGTCACTTGACAAAATTGATTCCTATCATAGTCAAGGTTTCATCCTAGGTCTTTGTAATTTTCAACTAAATCACTTTGTCTACAGAAGTAGGATACAACATTCCACCATCGTTTTCGAAATCGGATATTGGATATTCTGTAAGTTGATTCTAGCACAACTCCTTTGAAAATTGATATCAAATAATGCAACACCACATCAACATAATGATATCATATCCATCCAACCCACATTGTCCACCATTGATTTAGTCAATTAGCCATGTGCCAAGCCTTTCTTGAAATACAAGTCCAAAGCACGTGCCAGAGTCCAAAGCATCCCAAAGTGGTCAATGGTGTATAAGGCACATTGAGCTATAAAGTAAGAAGGAATTTAACTTTGTTAATTTACCTAATGTGCAATATGGACCCACTACTTCAATATGTGGTGCCACCTAATGGGCCATCAACTTCTTTTGCATTTTTTCCAAACTACTTCCTCCAAACCCAATACCGTAGATAGAACCATGAATATTATCACAGTATAGAAGGAATGGAGCAGGAAGAACTGTGAAATTTAGATAAACATATTTTACCTTTGATAAAGAAATTTCCAATAGATGGGAGTCTTTCATGATTATTAACCCCTAATGTTGTTATGTTAAACCTAGATTCCATTTCACAATCTTTAAACATCCCATGAATTTTTGAACCTTTGGTGGATGTCGTGAATTTCTAGAGTTAACACCATTACGCAAACGAAGGTTCCTATGAAACAACGCCACAACATTAATAATTCATTTACATTTCAACGTTGAATATCCTAAGTTAAAACATATATTTTTCTCATCGTACAGTGATAAAGAAAGCATTTAGCATTGTTGCCATTGTGGATTTTGAAACGGTGATATTATATTGCATATATGGCACCATATTTTTCCTTAGATATTATAATTCCCATGGATAGGAGAAACCCTAAGGTTAGGGAATTAAGGCCACATTACTAATATTGGAAAGAAGAAAGTGCAACCTATTGAGGCTTACAACATAAATGCAAAACACCACATGATGACTTACAAAGCAACTTACTCCAGACGTATCTGAGTCATATATACGGAATGTGGCGATATGATAATGGTGATTTACAATTTTTAAGCTTCTCAGAAACCACATGTAATCGAAAAGAGAGTAGATTACAAAGAAAATGGATCTAGAAAAAGGGTGAATATATTGTATAACAATGTATGTGGAATCAAGCCATTTCGTTTTATGAGTGTTTCCAACCTAGGATAATAGTTTGTAATTTTTTATACTCAATCATATCAATAAATTCATTTCAATGCTTCTCAATAATATAATTACCTTGTTGCAAATATATTGTAACATACACTTACTAGGAATCCAAAGTTAATATAGATAATAACAACAATAGAACAAAATTATTTAACATGTTAATTGTCGTGTCAACTTTTGATTTTCCAAATTTTTATGCAATTTTTTATTTTCATGGCCATTTATTTTATATGATGAATGTGATATGATCTATATTAGATCATAAGGATGAACAAGGTATCGTAAGGAGAACATAGATTAAATATTTATTTGTAGAGTAGACATAAGAAGTCATTATTCGAAGTTTCTACTTAAAGTTAAAATAATTTTATGTGGGTGGAAGAAATTTTTTGCTCACACCCATTCTCTCGCACAACCCCCCTTCCACGCATCCTTTATTCTGCACACATTTCTGGCTCTATACACCTATTGTTCCAGATAACTTAATGTGTAACAATTTAAAATGAAATAATATAACCTAGGGACAATTAGCCACGACCGTGCAAGATCCCCCCTTACCCACACATTTACATAAAGGATTTGGGTAGAGCACTAGTATGTTAGACATAATAGTGGCAGTGTCAGTATCAGGGCACTCACCGATGGAATGACCATTTACAAATTAGATTTTTTTTTTCAGTTTAAAATTATTTTTCAGAAATTGACAAATAGTGAAATTAAACCACTTTTCAACAAAAAAATTATGTCACATCAAAGCTCACTCAACCAATAAAAAATTAAAAAAATAAAATTTTAAAAAATAAAAAAATTATTTTTTACCAAAAAAATATACAAAATATTCAATATTTTCCAAAATTTTAATTAAACTTACCAAACTTACCAAACTAATTCACAATCAAAGAAAAAGACTTAACCGTGAGACAATTACTATAATCTCTCCCACAATACGTAATAATAACACTCAAATTAATTAAAAATTCTAATTTGCGTAAGTATTTTAATAAAGTAATACAATTTCAGTTGTCTTGAGTAAATCTATGCCCAACTTTCATTATATTGCCATTCAAGGCCATATTGAATGATTATACTTACCAAATCTGTTTTATTCACTAAAGGCTTTTGTAATATTTCATATTTTAATTTTATGCCATTCAAGGCCATATTGGATGATTATACTTATCAAGTCTGTTTTCTTCACTAAAAGACTATTTCATTTTTTTATTTAACATAAAATAAAATATAGCCTTCAAAATTTCCTTCTATATAAGTTTTTATTGGAAAAAAAAGGAAAGTTTAATGCCTCAAGGATATGTGTACGAAGAATTATCGTTAATAGTTAGTAAAACTTAAAATATTTTAAATCAAAGATATGAATATTATAAAAAAAATAAAGATGAAAAGTTATCTTATATTGAGAAATATTGTTGAATATTATTACTTTATTATATACCATATGTAAAAGGAGATGTTTTTAGTGTGATTTTTTGGAGTTTCTGGTGCTGGATTTTAGTGGAATTTTTTGTGGTGAAATGTTGATTTATGTTATTTAAACTAGCTTTTTAATTGTATATATGGATTTAGCGTCCTGAAAAACCCCTAGGGCACTTCTATTGTGCAGAGGTTACCCATAAAATTTGTGATTGCAATGAATTCCTTCGGATTTTGAAGAAAAAAAAAAAAAAATTTAGCCCAGAAAATTTCCCACAAAAACTGGTCAGAAGAAGTCCACTAAAGAACTAGTATGTAAAATATTTAATAATATTTTTGTAAAAATAATTTATTTCTAATAATTTTTCTAACTCTTTATAAAAAAAATTGTGATCTCTAAGATAGAATAATTTTATATTATAAAATTTGGGCAAAACATTCTTAGAAAAGAATGAAATGAACAATTTTTTTTTTTAAACATAGAAAAATAGCTCACTTGCTAACATTAACTCCTGAAATTATTGAGATAAATATTTTTTGCACTATCTTACTCAATTGTCTAAAATAGAACTTTTATATAATGAAATCTTTATGTACGAAAATGTCAAATTACATTATTTTTTAATGTTCATAATTAGCACAAAAAAAAAGCACTTTGTAACCATTAAGTGTAACAAAGTTATTATGTTTGAAATGGAACCATGCATTGATGATTTATTTGACCAAGTTCGGGGGGTAACTGTGTTTTCAAAGATTGATTTGAGGACTGATTATCATCAACTCAAAATTAAGCCGAAAGATGTCCATAAAACAACATTCCAAACTAGATATGGACACTATGAGTTTGTAGTATTGCCTTTCGGCCTTACTAATACTACGACAACTTTTATGTGTCTAATGAACAACATACTTAACAAATTCCTAGATAGATTTGTATTAGTATTTATTGATGATATCCTGATATACTCTTGGAATGAGGAGGAACACAAGGAGCACCTAAAACTAGTTTTGCAGACATTAAGGGAGAATCATCTGTATGCCAAGTACAACAAATGTGAGTTTTACAAAACCAAAATATAGTGCTTGGGGCATATTATTTCTAAGGGTTAGTCGTGGATCCGTAGAAGGTGAAGGTAATGGTGAACTGGTTTGTATCAAAAGATGTATCTATTGTTCAATATTTTATGGGGTTGGTAGGTTATTACCATTGGTTCATTGAAGGTTTTTCAAAAATAGCTCATCCCATCACCTCGTTACATTGGAAAGGAGTCAAGTATGAATGGACTACAGCATGTCAACAAAGATTTGATAAACTTAAATAGTTACTTACTACAACCTCCATTTTGAAACTGACAGACCCAAACAAAGAGTTCACATTGTGTACGGATACTAGTTTAGAAGGATTATGAGGAGTACTTGTGCATGGGAACTTGGTAACTTCTTATGAATCCATAAAGTTAAAGGGACATGAAAGAAATTATGTAGTGTATGATTTGGAGCTAATCACGGTCTACCCACATTAAATATGTGGAGGCATTACCGATTAGGAAATAAATTCATCCTAACCACAAACCACATCAGCCTTAAATACCTCTTTAGTCAACTAAATTTAAATTCTAGGTATGCTAGGTGGATGGCCTTTCTTAGCAATATAGACTTTGACATTAGGCATATAAAAGGTAACGAGAACATGATATTGATGCACTGAGTTGACATGCTCATAATCTAATGAACATTAGTGGTAGCAACATTACTACCGATTTTATTGAGAAAGTCAGACAAGGTATACTTGCTGACCCAAAGTATCAATAATTACAACAAAAATTTCCACAAATTAATGTCCCCGGATACAGTGAAAATAATGAAAAATCGATGGTGTATAGGAACAGATTGTATATTCCTGCAGTAGAAGATCTCAAACAATTGATATTTGATTAATATCATGAAAATCCTTATGTGGGACATCCCAGATATCAAAAGATAGACACGACGTTAAGAAAAAAAAAATCCAGGAATGAAGAAGGATGTAGCAAAATTTTTGAGCAAGTGCTAGAGTGTCAATAGGCGAAGGTGGAACATCAACACCCGGCTGGGTTATTAAATCCACTACCCATTCAACAATGGAAATGGGAAGTCATTTTCTTAGATTTCATAACCAGATTGCCTAGAACAAAGAGACAACATGATTCTATCATGATGGTTATGGATCTGTTGAGTAAAGCAGTCCATTTCCTTTCCAGTACAGTCTACTTTTGGGATTGCACAAAGTTTGCATATTTTTATGAAGGAATTTTTTTGACTTCATAGTGTTCCTAAAATGATAATGTCTGACAGAGATACTAAATTCACCTCCAACTTTTGTAAAGAGTTGTTTGGCGGTTTGGGTACCAAATTAAAATTTACTACCGCATATCATGTCCAAACGCTAGAGGGAAAGAACCAACCCATTTTTGGAGGATATACTTAGAATGTATGTGATGGATTGACCAATTGCATGGGAATATTTCTTGCATTTGGCTGAATTTGACTAATAATAACAATAGCTATCATGAAATGATTGAAATGAGCCTATTTGAATCCCTATATGGCTAACAATGCCATACCCCTCTTAGTTGGAGTCAACAAGAGGACAAATTGATTCTTGGACTAGATGCCTTACATGAAATGGAACATATAGTGCGCAAAATTCAACATAATATTAAGGTTGTCGAGCATCGGCAGAAGAATTATGCAGACAAAAAGAGGAGACATAAAGAATTTAAGACTTGGGAGCATGTATAAATTTGGGTAAAACCAAAGAAAATCACCCTCATTACGGGTTCTTGCCCAAAATTGGCACCCTGCTACTGGGGGCCATTTGAAATTTTGGGCAGAATAGGACCTATAGCCTATCAACTACATCTCCCCAGTCACATTAAAGTTCGTAGTGTTTTTAAGTTTCTTTACTAAAGAAATATGTACATGATTTCACTCATAGTATTGACTCGAAAATGTTACAGGTGGAGCCCGAAAGAGAATTCACGGTAGAACTGCTTTGAATTCTCAATCGAAAAGAGATTTGGCTCTGAAATCAAGTTGTTGCTCAGGTTAAAGTGCAGTGGAAACACTATACTCTTGAGGACGTCACATGGGAGTGAGAAGACCAGATGCAGAAAAAAATAAAAATAAAAAATAATAAAAAAAAATTAAATAAAATTAAAAAATTAAATTAAAAATAAAATTAAAAAAAAATAAAATAAATAAAATAAAATAAATAGATTAAAAAAAAACAACAACCAACAAAAATAACATAAATAAATAAATAACAAATAAATAAATAAAAAATAAAAAAATAAAAATAAAAAATAAAATAAAATAAAAATAGAAAATAAATAATAAATAAATAAATATAATAAAATAAAAATTAACTAATAAATATAATAATAATAATAAAAAAATAAATAATCCAACATTTTTCGAACAATATACTTAGATGAAGTAAATGCCAAGTGTAAAAATAAGGGGGAGCATATGACATCCCCTAGTAAATTTTGTTACTTTATATATGTGTGTAATAAATGGTGATAGAGCCAAACATTTGGATTGATTATTGTAAATAATTGATTTATAAAAGAAATAATTAATTCAGGAAATTATACACTCAGGTAAGACACTCGAGATAAGATTGTAAAGTCTTCATGATTAGAATATTTAAAGATTCTAGATAAGATAAAGCGAAGGAGATAAAGTCCCTTAAAAACAACTTAGCAAGAGTAGAAGGTTGAGACTGGTTGCTTTTAAAGAACCGTGGGTGAGAAAGGTGAGCCTTAAAAGCAAAATCCTAGGCAGAAAGCAATAAAGCTTACAAAAGCGAGACGCCGCTAAATTGGAACATTATCACAAAGAAGGGAATTAAATACCCATTAAGGAGATCAACAAGAGGTTTTTGATTCTCTAGAGCATATAATCAATCTCGAGGGAGAACTGGAGGTAGTTTGTGGTTGGGAGGATAGGGTCTTCTGGTGCAAGTTTCCGTGCAATGAATTTCTTAAAGTCATTGGTTTGGTTTATGATAACTTTTTTTTATATCCATTAAGTGTTGTAGATTATTCTGCTTCCTACAATGGTACATTATTTGTGGTAGTTTCAAATGCATATGATGGATAGATATTTATTTACCACAAAATAATATGTTTTTCATTATTATATTATTAATAACTGTAAACAAATATGATGGTTATCCATTCGTCATAGAGTAACATGTGTACAATTAGATGTTAAATAACAATATATTAATATGTCGGTCATGGATGCAAACAATTTTTGTAGACTCCATGATTGAGGGGGGTCTGCACTAAGGTACTATTAAGTGGCATGTAGTATAAAATAGATTGTAACTCATATTGGATAAATAAACCCACGACATAGAATTAACTAGGGACTAATGTGTACAATCCAATCTAAAAGGAGATGCATATATTTATGCATGTAGAACTAAATATCGAAATGAGAATGCGCCGACACACCTAGTTACCTACAATAAGTATACTAATCACTCATCAGATAATAAATAAAAGAATTGGTAGTAGTATACCTTCTTTTCAAAGCATAAACCAGAAGCTAGTAAACTCAGCATGTCGGGTATAGACAAAACTCAGCTACCACTATAGGTACAGTTCTATGTAGGGTTGCTTTATACATATGGGACAAATGGATGAGAACCTTCTCGCCATGTATATAAAGGATTTTTGGATTACCAAAGTTGAAACAATGTACACATCAATCACCTAGAACTGGGAAAATGTTGTTGGAGGTGAAGGATTCCCAAGTTATAAATTTATATATTAAGATTAGAAAAGAATCAAATAAAAAGTATCTGATAAAATATTCAACAAATAATTGGAAATATTTTTATATATTAAGAGTCAGATCCTCAGAATGGAAGGAGCTGGAGTATCAACACCTATCATGAGGCATGATTATCAGTTTTAAAGAGATCATAGAAAGGATGGTTCGGAAAATTGGGACACTCCCTATGAAAATTCCCACCATATCCTAAAAATCATGGGCACTATAAAAATTGTAAAAGAATTTAGGATAATCATAACGATATATTAACCAGGGCAGGCACGTGTGCTAGTAGCGAAATACAAATTGTCCTTTTCTTAACAATTAAGTTAGGATGTGGAAGGAATGTAAATAATATTATCCGCGTTGAACCTTTCAGTAACAGTAAACAATTACCCTTACCACATAGCCACCCTGTTACAGAGTCTGTGATAAAGGAATTTCTTACTGTCATCCTATTGCCTATCGCTCAGCAGTGACAAGCCAAACAATGGACTCTAATATCACAACAAATTAAAGTGAAAGAGGTATCAGTGACTTAAATTATCATGGAAGAAAACAGGCACAGTGTATTTAAGGACGGAGGTAATATATAGCAAATTAAGTAACCAACAAGTTGTCGAAGAAAGCATAATAAATAGTGTTACTACATCTAGTAAGGCAAAGGAACATTATAACATGTGAAATAACACAATAAAAATAGTAAATAATCATTATGCCAGTATCTCACGATTCAAAGGGAAAATATATTACATTAACACTAGCCATTCCATAGATCATAAACTAGGGAATGCAAAGTAATGATATTACAGATAAAGGAACCAAATATGTTATATTATTCTCCATAATTAAGTGAGTTGTGTTAAAACTAAAATGAAAGGTGAGACATTACTAACACAAGAAAATAAAAGAAGCCACATGTATATATTAATACTAAAAATCTATTACAGAAGTGTGTACCTCATCAATCAAGTGTTGGAAGGCCACAATGGCCACTCATTAAAGACTAGTATCATTGTATTACAATAAAATAGCACCCAAAAGTATATTTGGCCGAGGCCTCATAGACACTGAAAAGGGAAAACAAAAAACCCATTACATTTGAAAACTCCAGATAGAGGACCTCTCTACTTGAATAGAATGGAGTTAGAATAGGTGGCATTGAAGATGTGACTCACTACACTAGAGGTATAACCACGTCGTCATAAAATACTGGAGATGGGTCTGGTCATGAAGACTGAATGCCCCAAAAACAAATGAAATTTGAGCCACTGTGTCCAACCTGTAAGACCAACAATGCATGAGAATAAGACCAGGTAGGCTAGAAGATACGCCATTCAGTTGCAGCAACACATTCATACATGTCAATAACACTTAACCTAAAGCATTTAGCAAATGGAAACAATGACGACACCTATAACGGGTGCCAAAGGTGTCCAAGCTTAAACCCGATGAACCCAAAACAGTCATAAACCACAACCATTCAACGGATTTACCATACTGGTAATAAAGCTAGTTTGTTCTCTGAAAGGTGAGATTGTGCCTGAGTTTATTGATATGGCTGGTCCAAACCTTTTTCGTAATGGGTATTCCTGTAACAATGTCGAAATTGACATAAACCAGTAAATTAAAAACAAATTTGTAACTGGTAAAATAAGAGTAGTAGTAACATGGTATTACAAATAGGATTGACCCCATTGAATTGAGGGTTCTGCTGAGGAAATAATGGGGGCCTGGATGCACTAAATTCATGGAGGGTTGAAACAACACCATGACGCCTGAATTTTCCTCTTAACCTAGAAAAAAAGGGGGGGAACCCACAATGAAGTTAGACCAAATTGTAGATGTCAACAGAAGAAATGTAAAATGTCGAGGAAAAAAAGAGATACATACCTATGAGATAATGATGAGGGTTCCATGGTATGACCTTTGATTGGCTTGGATGCCTGGTGGGATTAGCAGAGGAGACAAAACGCTACAGGAGGATGGAACTCCAAACTCAACAATGAGTTTCGAGAGATAGGGTTAGTTGGACAAGATAGAAGGCAGATAAATCTAAATCGTTGAATATGAAAAAAACCATCCCAACCATCCATGCAACCCTGCTGCCAGATGCCATGCGTGCCCATGTGGGTTGGTGCACTAGGCTGATAGGTATTGGTCAACATAGCAATAGGGGTACGCGCTGGCAGGTGGGAAGACATGCATCCATGAAATGACAAAAAGCGCCATTAAACCAGCATGATCAATGCATGAATAAAGTATTGAGACTAAGAATTTCATAACTTGTATGCCATTTTTTCATA
>APFE031571292.1:0-11934 GCA_000404065.3 Pinus taeda
ACCTGGACATGACTAGAAGCAAGGAATTGCATCAACTTATTTGGATAAGACAATAAGTATAATTAGTACTCCAATAAACTCACTAACCACTTATCACTTAATCAAAAAAATAAACCTTCACCACTCATCCAAGAAGCTTGCTTTTTGCATCACTAGAGCTCAAGACTACAAATATCAAGATGCGTACAATGTAGCTAGCAATAAATGAAGAACTCGAGCCCGTTCCTTTGGAATCATATTCCATAACTAATAACTTAGTTGATAATCGTATGTGCTTACTTGATTGACTATATTCTTGATAAGAAATAATTCCTTTGGAATCATATTCCATAACTAATAACTTAGTTGATAATTGTATGAGTTGATAATTGTATGTGCTTACTTGATTGACTATATTCTTGACAGGAAATAAGTAATGTTGAAGCTTGCTTATGAATGTTTTTTTCTTAAATATTTTGTTCTTCATATTGAGCATCTTGATTTACTAATATGCTTCCTTGTATAATAAGTAATTCACTAATTCACTAATTCACTAATATGCTTATTTTAAAGTTTAGCACTTTTTTAGGTATATGTTTGTTTGTCAAAATCAAACAAAGGTTTTTTGGAATCACAAGTTTAAGTAATGTAATTTCTATAGCATTAAAAAAAAAAAATTAAACAATGAAAAATTACACATTATTTTTTGCACTCCAAACTGAGTTTGCAAGTGAACAAATTTGATCCCTCGAAGCTCACGTTAGATCCCTACTTATGATGGATCCATGTTGCTGTATTTAAAATAATTTTTTATTAATGTTAAGCATAACATTAGAATTATTAGTAGTATTGATGTTAAGCATAACATTTAATAATGACAATAATATTACCAATAATACAATTATTATTAGCATTAACAATGTCAAGTTATTAACAATGATACATTAATTATAGCATAAATACACTATTGATATGATTAATGTAATAATATTATTATATGTAACATGTTATTATAACATGTAATAATTCATTTTAATTTAATGTAATAATGTTTTTATACTATTATAATGTTGTTGTTAAAGTTATTAAATATATTAGTGGTATTATTAATATTACTATTATTAATAACATTTAGGTCATAGTATTAACATTAATAATAATAATGTTAAAGATAATATTGTTATCAATACATGAAGGAAATTAATACTAACAAACCATCATCATTATCACTCATATTAATAATAAGATTAACAATGTTCTATTATTAATATTATTTTATTAATTATAACACACACATATACACTTAATATTTTTAATATAATAATATTTGTGTAAGGATCATATTGTTACTATTAATGTTAATATCGTTAACAATAATAATGTTAGTATAAATCAACTTAAAAGTGTTATATTTTTTTAATACCCAATAAAATTTATTTGTAATTTTCCAAGGGTAAAAATCTAGAAATATAAACAACAAATGTTCTAGAAACTTAAATCACAAATGCACTGAGTTTTCTAACATGCACAAAAAAAGATAAGTTAGAACACAAACACATCAATACATAAAAATACAGGATATACCTAGGACACCCCAACTCTGGGAAACCTGCAACATTGTGTGTATTCTATTATTCTAATCTGCAGCAAAGGATTTTCATCTAAGAATTACAAGGGAAAAATTCCTAGTTAACCAGAAGTAAAATACTCGTCCACTCTTTAGCTAAATCAATTCCCTTCATGGCTATTGGATGTACAAAATTCTTAAACAAACCAACAATTTGATCCACACATGCAAGCACACTTTCTCTCTCCTACATGCACATGTGAATGGACCTTTGCAGTTAGGTGTGGATGCTCGAATCTCACTCGATTTATTCTTTTCAAAATTTGAGGTCTACAATCTGCCAAAACTCTCGCTCTTCCTTCACTTCGCTTTCACACCTACTTGTGCTCAACTGAATTGCCACCAACTCCCAAGCACCTATGTCACAACTCTCTAATCTCACTGCCTGAGTCACACCCTCATTTTCTAGTAAATTTTGTCGTTGTATCAAACATAAAATCTCTGCAAAGGTTGCTATGTGGTCCTTCTTCTACCCTTTCTTTCTCTTATTAAATTTAGTAGTATAATGCCCAAACTAGTGGCACGAGAAATACTTGATGTTGTTGTGATATTTGTTCTTATTCTCTCCCTTGGAACCCAACTCCCCACCAACATTACTCTTTTTATCCTTATGCTTGGTCCCTCTCCGGCCTAAAGTGAAAATTTATTGATCTTCCTTCCTTTTAACATGAGATGCAACTTGATTTTATCTACAAACCTCCCCTTGGAAATAGTAAACCCACAAATTTTTCCAATCTAGAAAGTTTTCTCAAGCACATATCTCAAATGTGAAGGCCTCCCATGATTTGGTGAAACCCAAAACAACAAAATTCACTAGTTCCATTTCTTGAACTGCCTCACCCCCATTAGACAACTTTTCCCTTACTTTGGGAAACTTGTTAAGGCAAGCAACCACTGAATCTAACTTAGACATTTTAATTCTCTTGAGCTTTTCATTCATTACCAGCTTTCTGGCCTCACTTGAACCTTTATAAAGAATTATTATTATAGTCCACATTTATTTGGATTTCTTCTTCCCAATTAGGTGAGGAATAATGTGGTCTTTGACTCCTTCAAGGATAGTAATTTTTTCCTCAGAATCCATTTCATTATGCTGAGCCAACTACTGAGGATCTATTGGTGTGGTTGGGATATTATCAACAAAATACCAAGCCCCTTATTCCTGCAGCACCACTTCTATCCTTTCATTCCACAAATGAAAGTTAGATGCATCATTAAATTGGTCTTCAAATATGAGACCCAGATATGCCATACTACCAAATTACATTGTTAAATACAAATCACGCTAGTAGATTCAATGCACACTACTCAAAACCCTAACAACTAAATCGATATGATAACTTGCTTCCTATGAATCACATAATTTTCTCTTGAAGATGAAATATGTTCATGTTCCTCAATCAAAAACTAAGCTCTCATACCATTTTAGATTTCCTTAAAACTCGGTGAACTCATTTGTAATTTTCTAGAGGAAAAAACCAAGAGATATAAACTACTGATATCATGGAAACTTAAATCACAAACACACTAAGCTTTGTAAGATGCATAATGGAAGAAAAATCATAAGACAAATGTGACAACACATAACACAAGATATACCCAGGGAACACCAACTCTTGGGAGAACCTGTAACATTGTGTGTATTTTATTATTCTTTCGCAATAAAAATTTTTCTTTAGATAATTACAACAAGGGAAAAATTTCCAGTATGTCATAAGTGAAATACTCATCTACTCTCCAGCTAAATCGATTCCCTTCCTATGCACTAGATCTGTGAAATTCCTACACAAACTAACAATTCAACCAACCTTAGTCGTTTCTCTTGGAAAGAAATAAAAGCATCATTTTCAACCATATTCAATCATAGGCATTATATTCAACATTCCAAAGTCAACAAGGGAATAGATGTTAATATAGTCATTAAAGTTAATATATAAGCTAAATAACGATTTGTGTTTATGTGATTATAGATAATTGAAAACAATTCTAAACCTACAAAAGTGTTCTTCAGCCATGGCATTGGGAATAACTCCCTTGAGTTACTGGTCATATCTTAAATGAGTGATTTAACATAGTAGTTAAGCTACTCTTCAGTATTGTATTTAAATTTTTTACACCATGACAATTGAGTGTTTGTGAGCTTTGCATCGTTTGTTTACATATGTACTATATAAGGTTAGACAATTATAACTACAATTTATTGGAATTTCAAAATAAGGCGTAATTAGAATCGTATTTTTCAAATTGTCATTTTATCATTAATGTGTGTTGAAAATCAATGTACCATAAAATTTCTAACTTTGATTGCGTGTTAATATTTTTTATTAATTTTATTTAAATTCTGGTAAATAATTATATGAAAATGTAATTTTGAATTATTGAAACTGTATGATTTTAATTAAAGAGAAGTTTTTGAAACAAAATTTAAAATATAAAAGTTAATTATTTAAGTTTTAAAAATTACAACTTTATCTATTATTATATAACAACATTCTAATAATTTTCCAAATTTCTTCTCTATTTAATTATTAATTATAAGAAAAATAAATAATGATGGACACTCTATTGGAAATTCACACATTAATCCTTTTCTTAATTATAGATTCCAATTATATGATTGGTATTGAAAGATGTTGACATATTCTCGTAATGTCCTATAGATGGATTCAGGGATTTTCAAATAATAACTTCCTTGTATATCTAAATATTATGCTTAAGCAATGTTTAAATTAAATATTAACTAAGTATAATGTAGATTAATGAAAATTAGATTTACATACATTGAAAAAATACCTTGTAAAAGGTACATATCTTTGTAACCTGACATTGGAAAAGGTGCATATGGTTATGAAATGTTTGGCCATTTATCAAATGCCTATAAGTTCATGCACATTCCTCATTTCCCCGTGGTAGCTCATTCACACTCTTCACTGTAGTGCGTAGTAGAGTAACTACCTAGGGTTCCACCTTTGTTAGTCTCCTTGATGAAAGAGAAGATTTTCTTTATTCATCCACCTTAATGTTTTGTTGCATCTATGTATTTAATATGGTAGTTTTTTAATAAAGGGTATTTTTTACTATACTATATTTTTATAAAAACTTACGATGGTTAACAATTAATGAGAATTATGAAACACCTATTCTCATTCACCTTTACTCGTCCTGGTGTCATGGTTATTAGCATGGTTCCTGGACTTCCAAAACACACTCATATTAGCATTCTCATCCATTGGTAGCATAAACAAATCCAATAAAATTGAAAACCTATTCATGCCCCTTCATCAAAGCCCTGAATTCATTACTCTGTTTCAAATTCAATTCCTCTTTCACATATTCAGGTTCTTGGAGCATGATTTTAGATTTGGGTGGAGAACATTAAGGTTTCTAGCATTGGAAACTCTAGCATTTATGGCTAGGGCTTGAGAAGTGGAGCAGTTGGTCAACTTCTCCTTGGGACTAAGCAATTAAACTTCTGCTTTACACTGAGTAGTGAAGCGCCAATGCTAGGATCTAGTGAAAACAATCGAATGATTTTGGTAATTTTTGGGATTCTGTCACAACAATGTAATGATTTCATATTCTTCTATTAGTAAGTTTTTTTGTCATTCTTTTATTAAATTCTCGTTAACAATTGTGCCCTTCTTTTAACTTAGGCAAGGATACTTTTCTATAAATTATCTATCCATTCTAATCCATACTACGAATTTGTTTCATTTTATATAATGTGTTACATCGGAGATGTGAGAATTAGATTCTATAATAACTTGATTTTTGTTTTCCCAAATAATATGTATTATGAAATCTCTCATGATTGGAAGCAAGGAATTGCATCAACCTCTTTGGACGTGAGTGAAAGCAAGGAAATAGATCAACTTATTTTGAAATGACAATAAGTATAATCAGTACACCAAAGTATCTCACATAACACTTATCGCTTAATGAAAAAAATAAAACCAAGCATCAATGTTTTTGGCTCATCCAAAAATCATGGTTTTTGACATCACCAAAGTTCATGACTTCATATACGAAGATGAATACAACTTAGCAAGAAATACATGTAGAATTTGTTCATGATAACCGTCTTCGAGCTTATCCCTTTGTAACCATATTATATAGCTAAATTTATAATTGTATGTGGTTACTTGATCGACTATATTCTTGAACCTTCCATGTGTATTTACACATTGACTGTTGAGTTTCACCATTACAACCTCTTTTTTCATAAATTTAATTTATCCACTCTCAACCATTTTAACAAATTTAACAATGTATCTATCCATGAGAAAACATACAGCTTATTCTTGTTTCATGTGAAACATCTATTTATTTCCAAAGGAAACTAACTAAATCTTGCATGGAAATATAAACACATTTATTTTCCAAGAGATCAAACACATAACAATTATTCTTTCATGCATGAACAAAAACACTTTCCTCTTACCAAAATATCTAGCCCAATAACTATACAAAATCTTCTCCCAAAAAAAAACTAATACCATAGCTAATCCTTTTAGTGGTGCAAATGCATATTATTCTTCCCAAAATAAGCCTAGTACAATCAATATTATGTGATTGCTACTTCCGTTTCGCCGGAAATCAAATACCAAAACTATATTTTTCCATGCATGCAAGTGTATACCTAAAGATTCCTCCAAAAGAATATTAACACAATAAAGAATATATTTACCAATTTCAAGGATATAATTCCATAATATATACGAGGACGTGCATTTATTTTCTCTTCTTTTTGAAGAGTTCTAACACAAAAAAAAACTTCACTGTATACAAATATATATATTTATTTTGCAAGGATTATTATTTTTCCAAAAGTTAGATAACTCACTAGCTATTATGCATGCAATACAAAATGTTTTCCTATCATTTCACACATCAAACAAATTTGTCATATTTCATCTAGAAATAGCATGAATAACAAATCATTCTCAAATAAATCAACACATGGTATTTTATGCAAAGGTTTTATGTGAACTCTCTCTCAAAAATGTTACTCACATATTCATCTCGAGTAGATCAAATATACTAGGTACTATTCATATGCACATAAGCACATATTTACTTTAAGAGTCCAATATTTCTCTTTAAAAATTTAATGCATACGTGCCATGAGAACATCCTTGATAATATTTTAAATGAAATAACTTAATTCCTTTTCAAGAATTACTAACCTAATTATTATATTTTTGTGCATGTGAATAACTTACTTCTTTTCAATAAATATCAACATAATAGTTCTATTTTTGTGCATGTGAATAACCTATTTATTTTTAAGAAATATAAAACTTAACAGTTATTTATTTTTTCATGAAATTAATTTATTTCTTTTCAGGAAAATTAACACAATATCTATCTCTGTATGTACATAACAACTATTCTTATTGTGCTGACAAATCAAATGACAACACTGTTTTTAATGTTTTAGTCATTAAATTTGGGAGTGGTTTACGAACAACTGGAAGAGAATTTTTGAAAACCAAACATAATTTTTGTTGGAAATGGGTGCATTAGAGAAACCCTCTCTAAGTTTTTACACAGGTGTCACAGTTAGGAATATTCAAATGAATCTTTGAAGGCCATTTTTCCAGATGTAAATATTACATAATATTTCTATTTTTTCTATAAACTTTTGACACCATTTTCTAGAGGCTGGAAATGAATTTTCAAATATGAAATATGTGTCTGGCGAGAAAGGTCTCATTTACAAAAACATCTTTCTGTTTTTACACACCTATCAAAATCTAGGATATACGAAGACATATTTGGACCCTATTTTCTAATAAATCATGCAATTCACACAATTATTTATCCACAAAAATATTTTAAGAATTCAATGCACATGAAATATTTTAAGAATTGAATGACAAATACACTTACTCCTACATGCATGGAAGTCCATGGATGTTTCCCCAAGAAAAGAATCTCGACTCTTTATCATATGAATTTTTTTCAAGGAAATAAATTTGATTCTTATTTCTTCATGCACCATATGCAAACACAGTAATCTTCAAATAACATAGTTACTTGTCTTTTAATGCATGCTTGGAATCCCATTTTAACAGTTGAATGATAAAAACACTTACTCCTACATGCATGGAATTCCATGGATGTTTTCCCAAGAAAATAATCTCGACTCTTTATCATATGAATTTTTTTCAAGTAAATAAATTTGATCCTTATTTCTTCATGCACCATACACAAACACAACGATTTTCAAATAACATAGTTACTTGTCTTTTAATGCATGCTTGGAATCCATCCTTATTCTCTCTTGGCTTCATTCTACATTTATTATGTCATTAGTTCTCATATTTTCCCACAGGCTTACAATAAGTAGAATTGAGAAAATGAAATAGCTTTTCTAAATTCTAAAAGAATTCCATAGATCACCCATAAATCACTTCATAGATCAGATTTTTCATAAATCCTAAAATCACTCCATAAATTATCCATAAGTTATTGTAAATATTTTGTTAATAAAAGAAATTATTATTTGAGGTAATTATGCACTCAGAAAAGAGACTCGAGATAAGATTGTCAATTCTTCACGATCAGAATCTTTAAAGATTCTAGATAAGATTAAGTGTGGGAGGTAAATTCCCTTAGAAACAGCTTAGCTAGAGAAAAATTCTAAGACTGGTTTCGTTTAAAGTATCATGGGTGAGAAAGGTCGGCTTTAAAAGTAAAAGCCTAGGAAAGAAAGCATTAAATCTTACGAAAGAGGGACGCCTCAGAATTGGAAACATTATCATGAAGAAGGGAATAAATAACCATTGAGGAGATCAACAAGAGGCTTTATATTATGGGAAAACAATCAAGCTCAGGGGAGAACTTGAGGTAGTTAGTGCTTGGGAGGACAATGTCTCCAGGTGCAGGTTTCTGTGCGGCTAATTTCTTAAAGTCTCTCATTTGGTTTATGATGATTTTAGATATAAATTAACTATTGTATATTACTATGTTGCGTATAATTATATATTAATAGTTTTAGTTTCCAATGCTGATGATGGATGGAAATTTACTTGTTGTAGATTAACATTTTTTGTATGAATATATGTTAATGACTATATATTGATATGCTGGTTATTGATTAAAACAAATTACTTTAGATTAAAATGTCGATGTGATTGTACATCAGGTACTGTAGAGCAACACCACTTTCACGCCATCCCCTCATCTAATATAATATGCTCAACATTCTAAGTATCGCAAGATGTTAAAAGTCAATATTTGCATTCACTACCATCTCATTGCGACCTAATTCAATTTTGTTTTAATTATTTTAAGGGTATAAAAGTGATTTTTGAATTTCCTTCCAATTTGTTGTAATTGAAATTTTGGAAAGGATGTCTCCAAAGAAATATGAGCTTGGTCATCATTTCGACCATCGAAGAAGCAAGAGTGTACTTTAGAGGCGACAATATACGAGAAGGCGATGGAGGAGGAGAAGCATCATAAGTGAATTGAGCATTTAGGGGAATTGGGAGGATTCGATGCCAATATGTTTCCATTGGTATCTCTTATTCTTTAATTTTAAATTTGATGGTGATGAGGTCAAACTTTTTCTAAAATTTAAAATGTATGAATCGATCTGTAAAATTTGAATTATCCTAATTTGCACAGGGTTGATAAACAAGGCCAACCAAAAAGATAGATTTATTAGAAATATAACGCTATAACTACTATTATTGAAGTACTAGTTATGTCATTTTGTACGCAGTAGAAGAAATACAGAGAAAAGAAGGATACAAAGAATGCCCACAGGGACAAGATTGAAGACGAGATTAGCTGGGGGCTTCACCTTCCATGAGAATCAAAGAACAAGGAAACTCTAAAAGAAGTAAAAGATCTTGACCTGTGACCAATAACTATTCTTTCTAAATAGTTTTCATGCTTTCACCAAAAACATCGTCGATCCTCCTGATATTGCATTCAAATTTACTTGTTTGTTGTATCACTTTATCTTCCTCATAAGCATTTTGATGTGAATATTTAATAATATTGTGTTTCTTTTAGTAGTCTTTGTATTGAGCATCTTGATTTCAGTAGCACCATGTAAAATTTTAGAATATTTGGATTTAAAATGTAAACTGTGGATAAGCTAAATAACATATCAAAATTATGTTTTTGTTCATTGCATGGGAATAATCACATAGTTTAAATGAGTAATTTATCATATTAATTAAGGACGTATGTGTGTATATTTTGGAATAAGGTTTCTAGAATTTCAATTTGATTATCAATACAATTTAATTTAATTAGAAATAATTATTAAGTGAATGTTAGAGGCTTAATCTCAATTGAATATTCTAAAATATTTTTAGTGATATCAATAAATCAAAAGTTTAGATTTATTTTCAAAGTATTTATTTCATTTTTTGTTATTTAATTAAATTAATTAACTAGAAAAAAAACATATGAATAAATGCCACATAGTTTATTGGGTATGTCCTATTGATAAGCCATGGTATTTTGACAAAGCCTATTTATATATTAAGAATATCCATAGTAAAGTGACACTGAATCTGGATGGGAAGAATGGTGTGACATGGTTTTTTAAATGTATATATTTGAATTTGTTAAATAGAGGCCCAAGTGCTCCAACTCTCTACATTGTTCGTCAATGATAAAATGAAAAATGCTTTTAAATTTGTCGAATAATATAAAGGGTAAAAGCAATATGAAGAGGGTAATGGATCTTTCTAGCAATGTTAAGTCCATATATGAAGGTTTTTAATGTTAATAGATAAATGCAGAGATGGAAAAAGCATAGAAAAAATGAAAAAAGAACTATGCTCAGAGCAATTGTGAGAACAAAATATTGAAGAAAAAACATTCATAGAGAATTGCACCTCCTATATGAAGTGAAGAGGACAGCTTCCTCAAAATTCATCACCGTCAATGATCACCAACCAAACGACAAGTGTTTCTGGTACATTATGTCATACACATAGGGACAATCGATTAGGTTGTCATGACTGACAGAGGGAGAGATGAGTAGGGTTAGTAAAATGCTCAGCTTTGATAAAGTGGTCAAAGCTAACAAGCGAGAATGAACGAGGAATTACTAAGGAGGGAATATGAGCATAGAATTTGTGTTGTGATGCTATGTTACGAAGATTTTGGTATGTCTTCCAAGCCTTTATATCCTAAGGTTTTTTTTATTCTAACTATTCATATTTCCCTTATTTACATATTTTCAAAATATTCACCAAATCCCTAAGGATTAGGTGTCTAAAATACTTAATTTCTTTAGCTAATTTACATGAAAAATAATTAGATTATATATATATATATATATATATTAATATTAGATAGTAGATAGATATAGATAGTATTTATATGGTAAAAAAATCAATGTTTAAAGAAAAAATAAAAAGATTAGCAACTTTTTGTTTAGGAAAAACCATAATTTCAATAATAATAATTTTATTGCAAAACATGAAACAAATATCAAAATACAAATTAAAATTAAATCAATAAAATTACAAATTAAAGAAAAGAAATACTTGTTTTTTTAATAGTTAAAGAAAATAAATACTTATTTTGATCTACATGGTGTACCATTGTTACAAAAGGTATGTATTGCATCTTCATATTTAGAACAAGATCAAATTTTATAGTATAAAGGGCTTTGTTCTCATAAACCACTTGTTACTTGGTCAATTTTCGTGGAGGAAATTATAGCACATTATGAGGATACAAAGAGCAACACCTTCTTTAGAGAAACACCACAACAATTGGAAGAAAAAAGAGAAAAAGGGCTTTGTTACAAAGTGGAAAGAAAAATTATGGCAACAAGGAAGTTTATCCCTCACAACTATAAACATGGAAATGTTGTTTCTCCTAGCCTTCCACAACGTACAAGGGTTACACCACAGTAATTGGAAGAAAAAAAGAGAAAAGGGGCTTTGTTACAATTGTGATAACAAATACATTAAAGGTCATAAGTGTTCTGAGAATTATTTTACATTGATTGTGGAGAGAAGGAAGAAAAGGATCAAGAAACATCAAAAGAAGAGTATATACACCAGGAACCAACCCGAGAGAATGAAGAAATGAATCCAACCATATCTTGTAAAGCATTGGAATGAATTACCTCTCCTAAAACTCTCGAGATAGGACATATCAAGAAGAAAAAGGTTCAAGAAGTGAATGATCACATCGAGAAAGAAGAAATGAATTCGACCATATCTTGTAATGCATTGGACGAAATTACCACTCCTCAAACTATCAATATAGAAGGACATATCAAGAAGAAAAATGTTCAAGAATGGAAAGATGACATCGAGTCTCAGGAAAGCAATCCGACCATA
>APFE031571298.1:0-11850 GCA_000404065.3 Pinus taeda
CGGGAGCTACAACCCCCTTTGCTCTTGTACTAGCCGATCCATTTACTAGTACGCAGGCTACTACCTGCTATAATGCTCCAAAGATTTACTTTAGCTCTTGTACTAGCTTAGATACTAGTACATAGGTGCTGACCTACAATCTTCTCTCCTCCAGGTACCACGTTTCATCAATTTTCATACTAGATACACTGAAGCACAACACATAATCTGAAAGGCCATGTTTCATCCAATTTTCATACTGGAACCAATAACCACATTGAAGCTCATAATCAAACAACCTTCTGAATCACCCAATCACTAGATCAATACATATACAATGAGAGTCATCAATCAGATCTAGTCCATCAGATCACATGAAGATGAGTCATTAAGAACATAATCAATCACTTCTCAGACTGCTATTATCAAATCATAATACCAGAAACCAGACCCAAAACACAGTAAGGATAAACATGGACAACTAATTTGATTTCAAGAGAAGTATGGAGCTTCACCCATGTAATGCTTGCGTACAAGTACGCACTATTCTTCTGTGTCGCCATTGACCTCCGCACTTGCGCCTCTGTGGCGTCTCCTGTGGCGCCTCCGCACTGTGCCTTCTGTGGCGCCTCCACACTGCGCCTTCTGTGGCGCCTCTGCACTGCGCCTTCTGTGGCGTCTTCTGTGGCACCTCTGTGGCGTCTTCGCACTGCGCCTTCTGTGGCGCCTTCGCACTGTGCCTTCTTTGGCGCCTCTGCACTGCGCCTTCTGTGGCACCTCTGTGGCATCTCCGTACTGCGCCTTCTGTGGCGCCTTCGCATTGCGCCTTCTGTGGTGCCTCTGTGGCGTCTTCGCACTGCGCCTCCGCACTGCACCTTCTATGGCGCCTCCGCGGCGTCTCTGCACTGCGCCTTCTGTGGCGCCTTCGCACTGCGCCTTTTGTGGCGCCTCCGTGCTGCGCCTTCTGTGGCGTCTCTGTGGCGTCTCCGCACTGCGCCTTATTTGGATCTAGACATTACTCCAAGAGATCATAGTATTTCAGATCTAGCTCTCATAATATGTTCAACCCAAAAACATGCTCAAGCCAAATGATCTCCTTTGCTTTATATAGGCAAGCTTTTCCTCAAATCATGGATCATGGGGCTCAATAATAATAATAATATAAAACAATACCATGGGCCAAAACCATAATAACACAATTCCGTCAGCTAAATACCAAGAGTTAAACATAAGAAACCCCACGTGTGCTTTTCTCTGCCTCGAAGTAAGTGAACTGGGGGTACGCACTTTATGTAACACCGGCCTGCGTGTACGCACCTTCTGTAAGGTGTACCTGCGTACCCCTTATTTTCTTCAATATTTGATAGCTGATCATCAATCTTTGCAGCTGACTTGAAAAACTGTGATCTATCACCTGAATGGGTTGCCATCAAGGACAACACTTTAGCCATAATGCCAACACCCTTCTTCCCTCCATGAGAAGAATTCGATTTGGAATGGGAAGCCTTCCCCTTCCCTTTCCTTGCCTTACTTGCTAAGGCCATATTTTCTTCATCATTATCTTTGGATGAAGAACCATCTCGTGTGCTCCTCCTGATCTCCTCCTGCATCAGATCCAACCACAGTCATTCCTAATCCAACAGTTTCTCCCTTCCATTCACAGAGTTCTGGTAGCTATTCCAACTCTTTGGAAGGCCAAGGAGAGCAAGGCTCACCATATCATCATCAGCAGTAGTTATTCCCACACTGCTGGGCTCATCTCTGTAGGTGGTGAGCTTGTTCAGATATGTGGAAATAGTATCACCCTTATCCATCTTGATTCTTCAAAGCTTATCCTTGAGCATCAATTTCCTTTGGTGGCTACTATTTTGGTAGAGATCCTTTAATGTCTTCCACATTGAAAATGGAGTATCCTTCCCATGGAGACTCAAGATAGTATGGTTTCAAACTCCCTCAAGGATGATCCATCTCACCTTTGCCACACACTTCTTCCACTCAACCAACTCTTGTGCATTAGTTGAAACTAGCTTTGGGATTTCTTGATCAATGAAATCCTTCAAGCCATTGTCTTCTAATACAACCTCCATGTTATCTTTCCATGCTATGTAATTCGAGCTACCTTCCAAGGCATACTCAAGTCTCAAGCCATAGAACACAATTGGCCAACCTTGAAGTATGATAAGAATTCTATTTGCACCTGCAACCCTGAACTTCAAACTTTCAATTCTCTTCTTAATATACTGTTCACAACTCTGATAAACTTGGCTCTGATACCATGTAGAAATTCTACAAATTCTCTACAAATATCGCTCTAAGAACATGTAGAAAATCTGACTGCAGATTAACCTGATAATTCAATATAACCAAAGCAAAATACTATAACGTACTTATACTATCAATTTGTGGAAGCTTAAAGATTGATCAAGATCGAGTTGAACACATATAACCAGAAGAAGAAGAATCAATGCACAATACACATGAAAATAATTTGGGGAAAGCCTTAGCTAAAAACCCCACTATCTGTATTATCATACAAGGTGGAAATACATAGAGATTATACAAAGCCTTAGCTCTCACAACTATCCATCTCTCAGTGCAATCCTCACAGATGCTCACAGGCAATCCTGGCTTCTCACAAGCCCTCCTCTCTACCCACTAAGCTCCTATTTCCTTGCGTCGTTCCTTTGGGATTATTCTCCTTCAACCAAATGGAAAACTCATTCATCTAGTGGATGATCACATGATCTCACACACTATCAGAACTACGCAAAACTCAAGGAAAATTCCTTTTGCATGCATGAGTTTTCTTTATAGAAAAACACATGCAACTGATAGTACATTGTCCTTGACATTTAACTTAACTGGGTCTTTGTTAGAATAGACATGCATGAGTTTCTGATGAGGGAATCTTCAGTTATCTAGAGTACACTAGTTGAGTGCATGCATGCATCAAATAAATGTTATCTCACCTTTAGTTCCTCAAACAGTTTGGAGCTAATTTAACTGGACTTAACTCAGTAAGCTGAGTTAACTAATTACAACTCAAATATAACTCAATCATATCTCCTTAATTTAATGCTTATCTCCTTAATTTAAGGGATAACTCTTGCATGACTTCAGAAAGACTTCTTACTTGAATTTCTCCAACTAATTAATCGATAATGAATTAATTAATTATTTCCAAGCAACTGGTGAGACTAAATTCGATTTTAATTCATAATTTTAATTCAAGGACAAATTAAAATTGGAATTTATGGACTCTATTTTTATCATTTCTTGTTGCTATTTTTAACATTGATGGGACTCATCATCACCCCCTGCTAAAGGTGTTGGTCATCCTCTAATCAACTTAATCATCCATGTGAAGCTCTTTCATGGCTCTATTGGCCTCCTTGACATCCCAAGGCTCCTCAAATGGGGTGCCCTCTTACGGGTAAAAACCTACATCCCTCTCTATCTCTATCCACTCCTTCTGCTCTTCTACTTCATCTCTTCCTTCTTGTAATCCTAGTAGTAAGGGGGGACTAAGTTTGAGTCCTATCCACCTGATTTTCATCTTCTACATGACCCTCTTGTACAATGGTGTTTTATTCAAGGAATTCCTTAGCATTTCAGGAGAGTGATATTTTCTTATCTATAGGTTGTGGGTTAAGGCATGCCATCTCCTCTAGAAAGCTTGTTGACATTCTATTCTTAACATCCTAAATGTGACTTCAAAGTGTAGAATTTATTGCTCCTAAGTAGCTATGTATTTGGGTGCTAAAGAAAAATTATTGGGGATGAGGCTATGATTGCTAATGACACCCTTTTAGCTCACTAGCTCTGCCCTTATATATAATGGTTCCTTCTCATCCTTTGTCATTACCTTTTTCACCTCCGTAGCTCTTGTCTCCTCATGAGTCATCGAGGATGATAAAACCATCAGCTGCATATCTCCCAATCTTGAATTGGGATCCCAAAAATTCATATTGTCAAAGTGAGGTTGTACATATAAAATTTAGCTAAGTTTTCCCTATCTTCCATGTTAGTTTGGTTGCAAAATTCGATGAACTGCCGATAGTCCTGAAAATAAAGAGATCCATATTGTACTAAAGTTTTGATTTTGAACTACAACGACTATTCTTTGAGAAAGAGGACATAAGATTTTGATGGTTGTCTGCATTGCAAGGCTTCCATGGAAAGACTTGCCATGGTGGCAAGTTGTGTTTCTTTCTCTTGCAACCTCTCTCTCAACCTCATGTTTTCTTTCTGTTGTTTCTCCTTCATCATAAACTCTCTCAATATCAAATCACTTAGCTCTTTGCCCATTTCAGTGACCATTTCTTCCATGAGGCCTATGTCCTCTACATTCTTAGATTTAGCAATTTTCATCCACTTGTGGTTTCTACCTCTCTCTATCTCTAGCTCATAAAGGAGTGGGATTGCAAATTTTTTTGGGATTATCCTTCCTCCTTCAACGATTTTTTTGAGGGATCCCAAGCTAGGTTGTGGGCTAGGTTCTTGGAGTTCTTGTAGGTATTTTCCAACAATATTTGAGGTGGTGGCTTCCTTTTGTAAATATTTATTGTGCACCTGTAGCTTCCCCTATATTGCCTATAGCAGACTCTGCCCCCCCTGTAGCAAACCCTGTCTCTCCTATAGTAAACCCTGATCCTCTTATATCTTCTCTTTTTCTCCTTCCTTAAAGGAAATTTGTGTCTTTGGCTTCTTCAATATGATAGACCTAGTAGTAAGCCTACTCATAGGTGTTTTTGTTTTAGGAGGAGTGACCTCCTCAATTTTTCCTTCACTAGGTCCCATTTCTTCCTTTTTTCTTGGTGACTCATCAATAATTATAGGAACCTTTGTATCAGTTTGTGGCTTCCCTTGTCTAATTCTAGTTCTCTTCTTGGTTCTGAAATACATTTGACTTGGTATTTATTTCTTCCTCTTGGGCTTGATATGAGTGCTCAATGTAGCTAACGTTGCAGCTACTTCCTATTCAATGTCTTCTACTCCTTAGGGTGGAGAAGTCTCCTCAGGGCTTACTCTTTCTTCTCCTTTCGTCTCCCCCTCTTCTTCTTTCATCTCTACTTCTCCTTCCTCTGTATCTTATACCTCTTTTTCCTCTCTTTTTTCTTTCTTCTTCTTCTATTCTTGATGCATCTTCCTCCCCTATATTTTCTCCTTCTCATTCCTCTATTTTTCCTTCTCTTCCTCCAATACTAGAGGTTGGAGTCCCTCCTAGTGTGAGGGCTTGTGTTTTTGTGAAATTCTCCCTATCCATGTACATAAATTTGTTCCATATGATAGGGATTCTCAAATGGTTTAGAGAATTCACCACTATCAAGTTGATGAGACCATGATGATCTAAATGTTGGTGTTTTTATTCCCTTACCTTCTAACTCATCTCTGTGATTTACTGTAGGAATAAATAAGGGACATTAACTCTTTGATAAAGGGGTAATTCTACCTTGAATATCAACTCCTAGAGTATCCTAAAGTGGTAGGCATAAAACACACTTAATCTCCCTTCACAAGATATATATTTAAGGATATGGTAAGATACCTCATCCCAAGGGGAAGGAAAAAATTCTCTTCTCACTCCATTCTTGTCTTCTACAAGGTTCTCTTTTGACAAGAAGAAGTTTTTCCTAGTTGTGACACTTAATTTCTTGTCTTATTTCCTCCATCTAATTCATAGAGGAAAGGTGGTCACTCTGCTGATGGTTTCAAGATTGAGCGAGATGACCAACCCTTTGACAACAATTGTGGCACTATATTTCTCTTGAGAGTGTAATTCCATGGAAATTTCATGGGTAAGATCATCATCATACCCCTTTAGCAAATCAAAGAAACCCAACCACTCGTGTCTTCTAAAGACTTCAACTACATGAGGGTGTTGGTGAATTATCCTGGTGTTTGAGGGTTCCCTTCTGTTAAATCCCCCCCATTGCTTCTCTATTACTCCTTGATGTTATGTAGGTGTGTAATTAAAAGAAATGGAAAACAATCTCAATGCTGAAATAGTGGTACAATTCTTGATAATAGTGAGGAAGAAGGGTGCTCGAATTGATACCAATCAAACTATTTTCTCTTCTCTTAACTAGAGGAAACTTCCAAAAGATCCCTTTCTAATCACTTGACTTTTATAGGCTCTTAATTTAAAGTAGACTTCTCATGCAATTGGGTTTAGAAATAAAGGAGGGTGTCACTTACTTCGTATCAGAGAAATTTTGGGTGTGCATGAAGGTATTGAGGCAATATCAAGCCATTATGACTCATTTTTCTCCTCCTAACTCTTCCTATAGCTCCTCTCAGCCCTCATATAGCAATTGCATGCCTACTTATAGCTTCCTCGTATAGCACTTGTAGACAAGGTTCGAAACTCCTCGGTGGAACTCTAGTTTGCTAAATGCACTATCTCATCCTTCCTCTACTTGTTTTTGGAATGAGTGATGGTGCAAATGAAGTCGAGCCAACACATAATATCCTATTTTGGTTAAAAGCTTTGAGTGCTCTAGTGACTTGGAATTAACATGAGTTTCCTCTTTTGGACCATTGTCCCCACTAATTGTAAGCATTTCCCTCTACTCATGATTATCACCCCACCCTCCAAGGACACCACTTCATTTTGAGTTGACATTTCCACGTTGCATGGGTGACTTAACTCACAATTTAGTTCACTAGTTGAGGCTAGCCGAGTTCAGTGGCTACCTCCAGCCTATTAAAACACCATTTCTCACTTGAAATACATTTTTGTCATTTTTATGCAGAGGGAGGAGGTTAAGGTTTCCATGCCTGATCCTACCTATGGATCAAACTGTTGCAGAGGTTTGCATGTTGGAGCTAGACCATATATCATTATGATCAAGGGAGTTGACCTCTTTGACTTATTTCTTGTGCATGTCTTCATTCTTAATGATACCTTGACTATTGATTTTGATATGTGTTTGCAGGTTCCTCTTCTGATATCCAAGCTAGTGGTGGTTGTGGAAAGCCTCCCTAAGAATGAGGTGTCCCTTCATAGCTGCAAACAAAGCTTCATCATCCCTTTTGGTGGTGGAAAAAAAAAATATCAGTGATTGTTGTGTGGCTACACAGACTACTACATGAGGCATTTATTCCTGTAGTAGTCTTTTGATCTCCTCTTGAAGTCTCTAGTTTGCATGAGGGAGAAGAGGGAGATGATGATAAGCCATTAGAATAGAGTTAGAGTCGTGAAGGAGTAGTGTAGACATTGTAGAAATAGAGAATAATGGCTTCTGTGTTTTTGATCTAGGTGGATATTGGTGGACACCCACCTATTCCACTTGGACCCCCAACACTGTCTCTTTCAGTTTTTTGGTTTCCTTAATTATAGCATAGTTTACTATTTTTGGCAGTTTTTCGGGTCTTGAACTTCTAGAGCCATTTTGAGACCCTAAACGACATTTTTAGGGAAAATAGAGAGACCAGAAATGTCCCAAATTGGTTAGCCAAATTTTTTTTTTGGCCTTCTCTTCAAGATCTTTGAAACAGGTATTATGATAGCCAAACGAAGATTATATGCCAAAGTTACGACCTCAGGAAGTTGATGTACCAATTTACCCAAACAGGGGTCACAGTTTTGGCGCTTCATCTCCTAGGGTTAGGTTTTTGGATGTTTATGGTTTCCCATTGTTTCTCAACAATAAATAGGCCTTTGAGCCTCATTGTAACATAGTTCAGAGGCAAGTAGCCACCACATCTCTTCTCAGAGATAAGCTACCATCGCCCAAGCTATGTTCTTTCCATTATATTTGTAAGCATAGTTTAATATTTTTCTATTAATGAAATGATTTTTTTTTTCTGATACATCTCTATATTTATGATTATATCTATAATTTTCCATGTTCCTATTTAAGTTCAGATCAGTGCTATTAGAGTAGGTCTGCTCTTTCTCTATTTTTCTTTACATGTCCCCAACGAGGTCTGGGTATAAGGATTTAGGGTCGATCTGGTTGAACTGTTGCAAGATCAACCTCGCAAAACCCGACGACCTCCCAAGGCAAAAGAAAAGAAGGATGAGGGGGCAGGTGATCCTTTCAAAATGTTGCTCGAGGAAGACCTCGAGCAATAAAGGGATGAGATGATGGATAACTTTACCCAGATTCTTTGACGACTACCCACAGGCGATGCATCTTCATCCAGCAGCCACTCCTTTTAAGGTACAAGTTAACTTTGATATTCCCATATTTGAAGGTCTGATAGATGCAGACATTGTAGATAAATGGTTAAATTTGTTGGAGGGATATTTTTTAGTTCATGACTTTTCCAATTGGGAAAAGATTACTTTTGCACTTCTCAAAGCCACCCCACATGTCAAGGACTGGTGGGAAACATATTGTGAAAAAAAGGACGAGAGTGAACCCCTGTTGTTTTCAATTGTACCCACTTGGGATTCTTTCCGAGACGCCATCAAGGAACAATATTACCCTGTCGGGAGCTATGAAGATAAATACATAAAGTGGACCACGCTATGACAAGGAAGGGACAAAGATGTGTCGAAGTTCACAAATATTTTCCATACCCTTCATACGAAGCTGGGTATCAAGGATGCTGAGAGCATTTGGTGCTCAAGTACTGCAACTGTCTACACAAGTAAATCCAAGACGAGATGGAGTTCCTGGACATTTTCTCGCTCGAAACGGCATACCGGTATGTTGTTAAGATTGTGCAGAAGTTTAAACAGAAGAAGCGAGACTTTGGATCTATGAATCCAAAGCAAAGAAAAGGCACCCCCAAGCCATAGAACAAAGGACCAAGCCAAGGCGGGGCTACCCAGAATAGCTTGCTGAAGCCACAAGCAAAGAACAACACAACGAAGACAAAGAAGGACATGGGAAAATGGTGTGAGTTCCATAAGAGCTCCACTCACAATACAAGTGAGTTTCGGTCCAAGCAGTCACTTGTGGCCGAGCTGAAGGCTTCTGAGTCAGACGCTTGTTCCAACTCTGAATTAGAACCCGATAAGGGAATTGACCAGGGGAAGAAAATCATTGGTGCAGAGCCTAGTGCCACCATGGCCACCACCAAGATCCAAAATATTGAGCCTAAAGATCCAAAGGATGGGGAATGCCTCTTCCACTCACAAATGTGGGTGAAGGGTTCTCCGCTGCAGTTCTTTGTCGACAGCGGGAGCCAAAAGAGTCTCATTTTAGTAGAGGTCATGAGGCAATTGGGCCTAAAGACTACAACACATCCACAACCGTACACCATCTGGTGGCTTCACCAAGGATGATATCTTCGCATCAGCCAATAGTGCCAACTTTCCTACAACATCAATCCCTTCACAGATGAGGTACTTTGTGATGTTGCTCCTCTTGAAGTTTGTGATGTATTTTTAGGACAACTATACTTACTGAAGCGACATATTGTATATGAGTCTAGACATTACTCTATGATTATTACCTTGGTCAACAAGCTGTACAAGATACCGGTGGTAGCCCCGCCTATCGCCATCTCTTTGATCACTGCAAAGTAATGCAATAAGGTCTTTTCCCAGACCAGGAAATTTGTTTTCCTTATGATTCACCCTCAAGGAAAGAAGAAGGTTGTGGCCTTGGCTTTGAGGCAGGGCTTCTCTACATAGCAACAACATATGGACAAGGTTGTGGAGGAGTATAGGGATATTATCACCTCACCTACAGGGGTACCTCTGCATTGTCAGGTCAAGTAATCCATCGATCCAACCCTGGGAGCAATACTGCCCAATGGGCCGATCTATCAACACTCTGTTATGGAGAACAATGAGATCAAGTGGTAGATTCAGGAACTATTGCAGAAAGGGCACATCAGGCCAAGTTCATCACCATGTGGGAGCCCGATTGTATTGGTACAAAAGAAAGATCGGACATGGAGGCTCTGTACTGAATATCGTGCGTTGAACAAGATCACTATCCAGAATAGGTACCCAATCTCGCGGATTAATGACCTTTGTGACCAACTCAACGGGGCCAAATATTTCAACAAGATTTACTTGAAGTCAGGTTATCACCAGTTTCCTATCGAACCCTCTGGTGTGTGGAATACTTCCTTCAAATCCAAGGAGGACCTTTTTGAATGGTTGGTCATGTCGTTCGGATTGGCGAACACCCTGAAACCTTCATGAGACTAATGGATGACATCTTACAACCCTTCACCAATGCAATCATGGTGGTGTATTTATATGACATCTTGATCTTCGACCAAAGTTTAGATGAGCACCTCCACCATATTTGATGGTTCTATCAAACTCTACAACAACACAAGATGTGTGATAACTTGGAGAAATGCACCTTTGGCCTGACCCAGGTTCAATATCTTGGGTACATAATTGATGAGCAGGGTGTACATGTTTACCCATCCAAGATATAAGTCATTCGAGATTGGTCAGCCCCAACCACTCTAACAGAGCTCCGCAACTTTTTGGGTCTTGCCAACTTCTACTATAGGTTCGTGATGGGGTTCTCTCATATCTCTTGGCCTTTAAGTCAAGTCACCAAGGGTAGAGCAAAATATTTTTTTTTGGTCTGAAACCCAATAGAAAGCATTCTCTGAGTTGAAGAATCACCTCTGTTCTACACCAGTGCTCACATTACCAGACCTGCAACAACCATTTGATATTGAGACAGATGCCTCCGACAATGCTATTGGTGTGGTTCTTACTCAGCATGGGCACCAAGTGGCTTACCACAGTGAGACATTTTCAGACACAGTCTGAAAGTACCCCACTTATGACAAAGAAATGTATTCCATTGTGTAGGCCTGCCATCAATGGAAGAATTACATTTTGGTGAAGGAAACGGTCATCCACATAGACCACTGACCTCTATAGTTCATACAGTCACAAGGGAAGTTACAGAATGATTTCCATTAGAAATGGTCCACCTACCTACAACAATTCCATTTTAACATTAAGTATAAGAAGGGTAGCACCAATAATGTCATCAATTGCCTCAGCTGACCATCGGCCATGGCATTGATCACTCTGCTCGAATCCTGTGGGCACGAGACATTGGGGTGGCCACATATTTACAAGAGTGATCCAAAATTCGACAGCACATACCAACTACTCCTGGAAGGGCAGCAAGCTTCAAATTTTCACCTTTAGGATGCACTGTTATGCCACCTAGGACACATTTGTGTTCCTTCAAATGAGCATGCCAAGATAATTCGGGAGGCGCACTACAGTCGGGTTGCTGGACATTTCGGAGTAGGGAAAACAATGGTGGTATTGTAGAAGTATTTTTATTGGCCGAAACTTCGTCACAATGTTAAGAAGTACATTAGATCCTGCACCGCCTGCGCTATTGTCAAACCAACCATTAAGAAGTAAGGCCTATATACTGCTATACCTACTCCTAGTTGTTGGAAATAATACTGAGAGGGGGGGTGAATTAGTATTATCACATTAATAAAACTTTTCATTTCCAAACTCTGATTCATATATGCTACTTCCACAACTTCTTATGATTAAGTTAATTGATCTTCAATGAGTGCATTAGAACATTATCAACCATATTATCAGTTAACAGATGCAGTAACATAAAATAGATCATCACACATAAGGCACACACATGAACACCATGATATAAGGTGGAAACCCAATGCGGGAGAAAACCACCTGCTGCAAGTCATCTCAATCTTCTTCTTAATAAGAAAATCCTTTTACAATATTTGTACTGGTGCAGTCTTATACCAGTACGGGAGCTACAACCCCATTTGCTCTTGTACTAGCTGATCCATTTACTAGTATGCAGGCTGCTACCCGCTACAATGCTCCAAAGATTCCCCTTTGCTTTTGTACTAGCTTAAGTACTAGTACGTAGGCGCCGACCTACAATCTTCTCTCCTCCAGGTACCATGTTTCATCAATTTTCATACTGGATA
>APFE031571306.1:1024-11588 GCA_000404065.3 Pinus taeda
GGCACATTATACAGTGATAGCCAAAGTGCCATTCATCTTGCAAAGAACTCAGCATTTCATTCCAGGACTAAACACATATAGCTCAAGTACCATTTCATACGATCAGTTTTGGAAGATGGAGAGTTGAAGCTGCAAAAGATACACTCTAGCCAGAATCCTGCAGATATGCTAACAAAAGTTATAACCAGGGAGAAACTGAGAATATGCTCAGTTTCAATTGGCCTTCATAGATGACTATGAAGATGACGAACAACCAGGTCCAAAGAGGAGTCATTTTCCATCAAATGAAGCAGCGGTGGAGTTGCTACAATCATTCTCCAAGTGGGAGATTGTTGGGTGTGGAGCATGATTATTTAGAGGTCTTTGTTTCAGCTGGATGTATACCCTAGGAAGTTTGTACACCCTCCATGCAGGGTGGAGTTGGCCCCGCCACGGGGGTCTATGGGGGCTAATCCCCCCCGGCTGGGGGGTCCGGGGGCCAGTGATCCCCCAGCTGGGGTTTCGGGGACAGTGCCCCCGAAGCTAAAAACAGATGTAAAATTGCCTTGTAAAAGTATAGTAATTTCCAGTCAATCTGGGTCGTTCATTAGGTGGATGATCTGATGGTAGA
Organism: Pinus taeda; assembly: GCA_000404065.3. Lineage (NCBI taxonomy): Eukaryota > Viridiplantae > Streptophyta > Pinopsida > Pinales > Pinaceae > Pinus > Pinus taeda. Next base: position 1,635 of record APFE031571306.1, read on the forward strand.
ACTTATGTTTAGTTTAAGGTTGTTTTTGCCCTAGAAGGCAACCCCTCTTTATGTATGAGGGCATTGTATTGAGGATGTGTAATAGATGTGTATTCTCTAAGCAAGAAATAGAGAGGTGAGATTGTGAGAGAAAACATAGGATATTACAACAGATCTGTTGTAGGGTGTGTCTCTTCATTTTGCTGGATAATAGAAAGGATGAATTGACTATTTGGGGTGGACGTAGCCCAAACTGGGTGAACCACGTATATCTGTGTGTCTCTGGTTTTATGCGTTTTTTGTGTTTATATTTATGCAATATTTTATGTGTTCCATTGCTTTGTAATATATAATTTTCTAACACACCAGGCAGTGGAGGAACAGCTAGAGAGAAGCTAGGCCAAGTATAAGGCAAGGCATGATAAGCATCGAATTGAGCATAACTTCCAAATTGGTGATCAAGTCTGTTGTACATTAGCAAAGACAGAATGCAAGGTGAAGGTAAGAAGCTGAAGCCAATAAGGTATGGGCCTTTCAACATACTTGAGAAAATTGGTGAGAACTCTTTTTTCCTTGATTTGCCAGCTTATATGCATATCTATTCAATCATTAATGCATAGAACTTGAGACTATATGAACCTTCATTTATTGAAGATCCCGAAGAGCAAGGTCAGTTGCCTTCTATTGATGATTTGTTGCCTGAATATCTCAATGAGTTGCAGGAAGATACAGTTCTGGACAGGAAGGTGTGAACTACATGCAGAGGGTATATTGAGTACCTAAGAATTGGACTCAAAGGTACAAAACCAAGTAGTGCAAGATGGATAGAGATTGGACAAGTGAGGAAGTTGTATCCTCACATGATTGATGCTTTAAAAAAACCAACTTTTGGTGGTCCAAAAGCTTTTTCAGTGGGAAGGCATGATCCAAAATGGATCCAAAACACCCTGTAAGTCTTCAAACATTCAAAACTATTGCCTAAGAAGAACCCTTTAGAAAGGTGGATTACACTATTGGGAGGCAAAAACATGAAGAAAATAGTGAAATAAGGCTTATCGGAGGTCAAAGGAATGACGCACAGGAGTCGTCGCATCTGGCCGATCAGCGTTACAGATCCGATCAGCATATCACAATTGGCAGTGGTAGGTGGAGGATATCAGACCCTATCATATGACAATTGCAATCGCGTTTAGCACGGGTCAACGAGGACCATCAATCAAGCATGCAGATCGATGGCCCAGGTTAACTCGCGATATTGCAATCGACGATTACAGAGGAGCGCTTGCAAATGGCTCGGGGGTCTATGCGATATGTGATTGCGATCAATCGCATCGCAATATCGCATCAGAGCTACACAAAGGAGCGGGCCCGATACAAATATGGCTTGCGACAGCCTGACCTAATAGGGTTATAGGTGATATTTTATATATTTTGAAATCCAAAAAATGACATTTTCCTTTGTATTTTGCATTTCCACCAAATAAATGAATTGCAAAGGAAATGTGCCCGATGTGATGAAACCAAACCCAAAATGGTTTATGAATGCACATGTATAACATTTCAAGTCCGCCATAAAGCCATTTTTTGAGATTTTCAATGTTTTGATGTATTTTTCAAATACAAAGGGAAACCACAAAATGAGCGGTATTTTGAGCAGGCCATAGGCGGTAAGTGGTTTTGGCTAGGCTCCGCTTGAGCCCATATACTGGTTAATCCCCATACGCATGAGCTGCCTGAAATAGATATCAACCATTGGATCAAGATCACTCAAATCAATGGTGGAGATGCGATAGCGATTACAGGCAGACCCAATAGGATTATAGAGCGGATTTAAGGATATTTGAAGCTCAATAAACAACAATTTGGTGAATTTTCCTGTGCTTTTAGTATATTTCTCTGTGTAAACAAAGAATGCTATTTTTGGGGATTTCAAAAGACCGATGGTCCCTTCCATTGCAGAACAGGTTGTCACCTTCCTTGAAGACGTTATGCCATGATTTTCAATGCTCAGAAGGGGATTCGAGCAGATAGAGGTTGGCGAATTTTCCTGTGCTTTTAGTATATTTCTCTGTGTAAACAAAGAATGCTATTTTTGGGGATTTCAAAGGCCCGATGGTCCCTTCTATTGTAGAATAGGTTGTCACCTTCCCTGAAGATGATATTCCATGATTGCTAACACTCAGAAGGGGATTCAAGCAGACAGAGGTTGGGAGAAAGAGAGCCCGAGAAGGGAAAACGAACAGAAAATGTTGATTGGCTTTAAAGCCATAGAATGATAGAAGACAGAGACAAGCAGTGTTGAGACAGAGAGAAAATAGAGACAGAGAGAAAATCTGTGTACTCGGAGAGACTTGAGGGATTCATATAAACTCCTACTATTTTGTATCTATGTGTTGAGACTCAAATTGAGCTCACTTTTGTAAAACTTTGCTCTTGAAGACATAATAGAGAGGTCACCACTGAAGGCTGGACCAGGAGATGTAGCCCAGGAGTTTTGGGTGAACTCCATATTAAACTTGTTGTGTTTATGTGTTTTATCTATTATGTTTCTTTAATTGCTTCCTTGTCTATGTTATTCGCAATCGTATCAATCCATTGCACTAAGTAATGTAGGAAAATCCATGCACATAAGACTATAATACCTTAAAAGTAATCTAAGATCTTCATTTTCAGATCAATCCACAAAATACCCAAAGAAACCTTCCATGATACCAAATGATTCGTAAACTACAATGGATATTCCACTAGACAGTTCATCACAACAAATCTGATAAGATTATATTAAAAACTTGAGTTTCTACACAATCACAGTTTTATTTAATTTCTAGATTTGTAAAATTAACTATAACTAGTACATGCATGCAAAAGTAAATCAAACATAAAAGTAGAGAACTAAAAACTAATATCAAACACATATAATACACAAGATCTTCTCTCTAGGAAACCCTTTTGAGATCAAAACCCAATTGGAAGGTGAGGTTGCTTTGTTTTCTTTCTCTGTATGGAAATATGGTTGCAGATACAAAGAAGTAGTGTTGATGGCCCATGAGTTGCTATAGTGCATAGATCCTCTTTGTGTTCTCTACCACTTATCTCTCATGCCTATATTTTCTCAACTATGGGACAAAATGCTCTCAAAAGAATGGAATGCCTCTACCTCTAAGTGGCTCGGTTCTAACACAACTCGATAGCCTACTAGTGGTCATTTTGACTACATCAACTCTTAACTCGAGTTACAAAACAAACTCTTCTAGAGCCCTTTACATCACAAACACATGGCTATCCCCTTTTCCATGAATAATGGGGTTGATGTGGCATCCTCCCAAACTACAAGTTTGAAAACAGGAAGGTCAACTTCTGAGTGGAATAAATTTTCCATACGGACTACGACTGACACAATTCTTGCATTGTTGTTAATCTCTCTGTGTGTAGAATAACATGAAAAGGTGTAGCACTTAAGCAACAAAGTTTTACCCCCAAAAACATATTTTGATGCCTCATTGGGTCCCAAGAGTAAAAATGGTTCTATGTGCTGATTCCTCCACTTTTTCCACTCCAAATACATCGAGATGGATGAAAAAAATATAATGATCGAATTCCAATCACAGGACAAAAACCCCCCCAATGACATTTGTGTGGTGGATCCATCTAGGAATCACAAGTGGGCTTTAGTGTCTTAAATTAGTCATTGATGAGCAGTTGTACATGCTATTGGCAAGGGATTCAGTTTTACTTGTATGGGGAATGCAACATTTTTACAGTTATCACTATAAATAAGTGGCTGAATTTTTCTTTCTCATATCCCTTTGTATTTCATGTTGTGTGTTGAAGAATTTTTAGGACATTCTAATGTGCCATATCTATTGAAAATTTAACTATTTGGGATCTTACAGTTGTATCAAAGTTGTGCATCCTACCAGCCTGGGGGTGTTTTAGCATGTTTTTATTGTAGAGTGAGGAATAGGAGAAGCTAGTCTTTGGTGATTCTCCATAATCACCCTAACTAGAAACATATCCAATTTCGGTGGTTTTTCCTGACTAACCTAGTTGGTTGAATAATTTTATCTACGGAAAATTTATTGTTATTTGTAGGCGATATCAAATTTCCTCTCAAGGTACCAAAAGAAAGGTTGTCTCCTAAAATTTTGAATTTGGGCCATAAAACCCTATCATATCAAGACATACTTCCAGTGGGAGATCTATTCATATGGGATGCATCTTTCCATCAATTTAGTAGGCCAACACTTATTTTAATTGTTGCATGGAACATCCTTGCGAAAGGTATTCACCACTGCATTCATATCAAAGGTTGTAAACCCCCACACATCTTAGAGAAAAGGGTTCATTCAAGAAGGCCATTTGTACATTGGATTTTATAAGATGATAGGCCATACTCTAGACACAGTCGCTTAACCATGAGAATGAGTAACACTACCCTACATCCATTATACAAAAGTCTAAGATGGAGGCATATTTTTTTTTTAAAATGGATCGTGAAAACATTATTTTAAAAGGGGCCAAGGTTTACCTTTTTTTTAAGGAGGTTAAATACTTAATATTTAGCCAAAGGTCGAATTATTTTGCTAAAATCATGGAGAATTAAAATAAATTTTATTAGAGGGTCAAAATATCGTTTGGATGACCAAATTATTAATTCAAGGGGAAATCAATTTGCAAACGCTAAGAATATTATTTGAAGTCGAGATCTCTTCCCCCATGCAGATCGAGGGTGAAATTCACCTGAAGCAATGATCCAATTCATGAGGAACCAAGTTAAGTTTGCATCAATACTATAAGGTTGAATTGTCTTCTACCACTATTGGGAGCTTGATTTGTGGTAGAGATACTTGTTTCGAAATTGATTATTGATTGTGTTCATAAATTCTAGTGCCAAGGGATCACTTCATATCCATTTAGTGGATCAACTACTAAGGGTTTGATGGTTAATTACTGAGTATGTATCAAGATTGAGTTGCATTCAGTTCACGTCAAGTTCATGGAATAGAAGTGCCAAGAAGTAGTGTTTTCATTTCTCCTTGACAATGCCATAGATTCAATTTATTAAGTGGTGAGCTTCATCTTTTATAAACATTAAGTGGAAGGAAGTCCCTTATTTAGAATCAAAGTGGAAGGAAGTCCCTTATTTAGAATTTGTAAGAGAGCCAAATTAAATATATAAATATCACAGCGAGGGATGAGAAATTTGTATTCCAATCCCAAATTAGAGAGCCTGAGAGCTCATATGAATAAGAGTTGATTTTTATCAATTTCTAAAGGGGTTGAGACTGGCCTATTGAAGCCAAACTACCCATATCAGTGTATCAGTCCTTTCTTGGCCTACACATTCCATATCTTAAGCAAGGAAGGGGTATAAATCGCAATTTTCAGATTTTCATTAAAAAATGGTTTATGACCAAGGAAGGATGTGTTTGTCATCTCTTCTCCAAGAGATAAACCATTCACTAATTATTAGAAATATTAGTACCCAAAAGAAGGAATGATCTCTATCTAAAAAGGGAGGGAAAATTTATGAAGAGTCTCTATGGACTGTGTTATTATAAGGCCAAGAAATATATGTGATTTTCAAATATAGAGGATCAAACTCTTTGCATCAAGGATCTAGTTGACATTGCTACTCCCGATATGAATATTTCCTTGGAACTTTGTTACTTCTACTATCCTCCTATAGCAGACTCTCTATTAAGAAGGACATATCTTTTTAATTTCTCTCAAGTGGATATAAATCTAGGTGTGTTCCTTGCAATGACAATATTAAGGATGAGTTTGTTGAATCTTTGGGACAAGTTTGTCGTTTAAGGGTAAAAAATCTCACTGTGTAACCTCACTCAGAAGGACAAATTTATGTTTTCTAGTTGAATTGTTTTCTCAAGGATTATGGGTTGCTTATCTCTGAGGGCCAATTCCTTCATGGGTTGGTGACTAAGTTTGGTATTTTTCTGAGAGCTAAGTTTGTGAATCTTTTGAGTTTATTTTTGGACCTAAAGTGGCTTGATTTGGTTTTTGTGGCCACCCTAAGTGAAAGGGATGAGTTCTTCAGCAAATAAGATTGGGTTTCTTCCCTACGTGGTAACTAAAGAAGCTTCAAAAGGATGCACACTTCCTATTAGCTTATGTTGGACTTATCACTGTTGTTGGATGTGTTTTGGGCATACTAAAGTCAAACAAAACATTGTAACTAAGAGAGAGTCAACACACTACTTATGCAAACTACGTTCCTCATACTGTTGTTTGTACACATTTATAGACATATATCAGTTTATATCTAACTTAAAAAAAACTTGGAAAATCATTTTAGCCCCAGTTATTATCATCCAAGTCCTTAGCTATAGTATCTTTCGGAAAAATTTGTAGAAGTGAAATGATTGACAGAATGTTGATGTAATCTCCCTATATTTTCTTTCTTTAGTATGTGAGAAGATGGGTCGTCTTGAAGAGACCTTGAAAAAAACCCATAAACTTCTCTATGAAATATTGATAATATATGGTCCTTTACTTAGAAATACCCCCTTAGACCAAGATTATGATCAAAGCAACAGATCATTCTCGAAAAAAATCCATGTCATTCTGTAGTCGAAGCACCCATGGGGAGTGAAGGAGGGACATGGAAGAGGGGCTAAGATCTTCACACTTTGATTTGAATTGCAGCAAATAAATTTATACATGCATCTTCATAAGTTTTAGGATTAGACATGTGATTGTCCAATGTGGGGTAGCCATCATGGAAGAAAATTAGTTGGGCTTTCAAGCCATCCATGCTTGCATTAATACAACCCAAACTCTAGGATCATCCTTGTGAAGAGGTTAGGATCACAATTTATTCTTGTCTCAGCAGGATCATACCTTTAACATCACCATTATTGCCTTACAATAATGATATCATGAGAGAGATATTGCAGTTGATAGTAGAAGCCCTTCAAGGGTTGCACAACATCATGCTTCCTACTTTTTGGAAGTGACACAAAAACCTTAGAACTCATGGCAGAGTTCAACTTTGGCACATTCATGCTGAATTTGGAATGTGATGACTAATCTTCTAGGTATTCCAGAACTTTTACACTATCATAACATAATCTCATCTACACCATGTCAAAACAAGCATGAAAAATATTTTTTCCTTGTTTTAGAAGGAGATGATGACATCTACAAGATACTGAGATCCAAATTGTTGACCATTTCGAGGAAGGAACTAATTGTATCACCAAATGCCTATGATCTAGTGGAGAAGTTGGTCATGCAAAACATAAAATTTCTTAGAAGAGTGCTCACTAAGAAGGATCTTAAAAGGATTGATGGAGGAAGCAAGAACAAAGGTAGTAAAACCTACAACAATAATGAACTAAGAAGCAGAGGACTATGATTTTTCTACAAGGGACCTTGGGCACTTGACCACTCATACCCAGGAGATAGGAAGGAGGCAACAAGGACATAAAAAGAAGAGATTCCTTCATATCATGGGGAGTCTTTTATAGTTGGATCTATTAATTTTTAGGATGGTGAGCAGCAATGTGATATTATTCAGGGAGACTTGCAGGATGACAAGCATTTGAAAGTGCATGAGGAAATTCTACCTAATTATATTGATGAGGTAGAATCCTATAAAATGGTGTCCATAGTTCTCCAAGGGGATGTCCATAAATAATATGAGCAATTAGGGATAGATAGTAGTCCACTGGTGCATCTATATTCGATAACTGGAGAGGACGAAAAACATATTGTCTTCACAAATGGAGTAGGCTAGGAAAACTTGAGTGACGAGCTAGTAGTAGTGAACCAGCATGATGAGCATGATCACAAGGGGAAACATGACAAGCATAACATGCAGGATGAGCCATTTCTAGAGGGTTGGTCCAAGGCTCAAGTTGAAATTACGATAATTGGGCATCTGGTGAAAACAGATGTAGAAACATGAGAGGAATCATACTGAAGAAGAAATAAAGGTATCAGCAATACGTTGTCTCAACAGTTCTACAATAAGGGAACCTAGCCACAGCATTGCAGTAGTTAATTCTCAAGATGCAGTTTGGGTTAACACACAAGAGCCACGTTGTCCCAAAAAATCTAACACGGGAGAAACCAACTCGATAAGCGATCCAAGCCACATAGCCAATTTGCAGGACGGAGAATGGTTTACGAAGGTGACACACAGGCACAACAAGGTAATATCAAGAATGGGACAGCGTAGAACTACAACACGCTGTCCCAATAGTTCTAACCCAGCCACAACGCAATCAGATGGAGATCGGGGCGATACGCAGGTGGCACACAAGGTAATGACAAGATAGGACAGTGTAAAACTCCTCTACACAGCAGAAACGCTAAAACAGCCCCCCCGCCTCACAAGGTTTTAACTGGAAATGAGGATGACTTCGGAATGGACGAGAAAACATTGCGCAACCACAACATTGACACAGAGACAACCATCTCGGAACCCAACCAGTGTACCAACGTAATTACAACTGAAGAACACTCAGCTGATATGGTGGACCAGCGTTTAATTAATGCCAATAATGTTATAGTCAGAGCCCCACCGCATAATGACAATCCGGAAGGTATCAAGCTGCGCAGCAACAGAGAATAAATAGACACATCTGAGGTGGGAGTAGGTAGCTTGGGGAGCGCCCATCATCCCAGGTATGCATCTAATGCCAAATTAAATAAATTATTGGTTAATAAGCCTAATATTAGTAATAAATTAGATAAAATAAACATAGAGAGCAGTTGTGTTAGCACCATTCACGATAACATGGTAGATAATGGTAATATAGAAAATAACCCTAGGAACAGTAACCTGGATAATAAAAAAGTGGTCAATATATCCTCTTATGAGCTGAAGAAAGAAGAAGTGGAGGTCCTTAACAAAGGTCTTAATTTCACATTAGCCCCTATCAAAATCCCCAATGAAGAAATCATTTGCAACCTAGAAGATGGAATCAAAGGCTTAAGGATGATGACAAAGAGCTCATCAGACAAGAGGTCGCAGTTATCCTAAGAAAAGTCAAGCCCCCCAAAAGAAACCTAAGCCTTGAACAACTTAAAGCCCTAAAAAGTCTTAGAAATAATAAGGACATAGTAATTCTAAAGGCTGACAAAGGTGGTGCCACAGTCATTATGGATTATACATTAACAAAATGAAAGACTACTTATATAATAGTGGTAGCCACAAGAAGCTAGAGAAAAACCCCATCTCCAAAATCGCAAACCTCGTAAAGAAAGCCATTAAAGAAACCAATCTTGATGATAAAATAAAAAAGAGATTGACTCCTAACAGTGAAATCACCGCCCGAATCTATGGAGCCCCTAAAATTCATAAAAAAGATGTCCCCTTAAGAGCCATAGTCAACACCATAGTACTTCGCTAGCATTATATCCCCGCTGGTGGGCAAGACTAGCTCTTACATCAAAGACTCCAATCAATTTGTAAAATACATTAAAAACACCAAGCTAGACTCCAGAGATAAAGTCGTTAGTTTTGACGTAGTCCAGCTCTTCACCAAAATTCCCCTAGATGAAGCTATTCAGGTAGTTAAAGAAGTAGCAGATCCCCAGACCACAAAATTAGCCGAAATCTGTCTTCGCTCCACCTTCTTCTCCTTCCAGGGTGAAATATTTGAACAAACTTTGGGTGTTGCTATGGGATCTCCTCTCTCACCAATTGTGGCAAACCTTTTCATGGAAAAATTCGAGAAGAAGGCGCTGGATTCATATCCATTAAAACCCAAATCCTAGGTCAGGTTTGTAGATGACACCAGTGTCAATTGGCCTCATGACGAGAATGAGCTAAGCAAGTTTCTGGACCATCTCAATAGCTTGTCTGAAGACATCAAATTCACAATGGAAGTAGAAGAAAATAATTTCATTCCATTCTTGGACATTCTCCTCATAAGAAGGAAGGATGGTTCCATAGGTCACAAAGTTTTTAGAAAGAAAGCCCATACAGATAACTACCTTCATGCC
>APFE031571306.1:30604-70107 GCA_000404065.3 Pinus taeda
CTTCTAGCCCAACTGTAATCAGAGAGGGCTCTCTCTTTAAGGTTTGTCTCTGTTCTGTGCAGATTTTAGGCTAGTTATGAAGTAAGGGTTTTGGTTTATGTTTGGATGGAAGGATGTCTTTCTGTACCTAAAGTGGAAATCTGCAGATAATGTTAGTCCATTGGGCAATGAAGTCTGTGGCTTTTGGTTGTTGAAATCTTGAATTTGAGCAGCTGGAGTTATAGGGCCATTTAAATACTTCATGAAACAAACTTGAAAGTATGATGGTGGAATGTGAACAACCAGTGAAAAGCAATTAAGAATTTTCCACTAAGCTGAGGTGTGGGAAAGAGATATATTCCTCAGGAGCAAACTTGAATTCCTGAAACAATAACAATGTGAAAGATATAGCATGAAAGGGTAGCAATTAAGAATTACACCTTTATTACTATAGCTGAAGAAAAACACTTATAATAGCTTAGATTGAGTTCAGGGTAATCTGTGATTAAATCCTGGAACTATTCCTTTTCCTTGCCATTAACTGTAAAGCACAGAAGCATGAAAGAGATATGAATGATAACAAAACACATAAACAAAGAGTTGTAAGGAAAACTTATTGTGCCATGAAATACGCAGGAATCCTGTAACATTCAGCTAAACACCACAATGCATCAAACAACACAGAGCTTTAGAAATTCCACCGCCTTTGGATTATTTCTCTCAGAATTTACAGTCAAACAACTCTATCAAAGATATCAATAATATCCAACATCCAACCCCTGCAAACTCATGCGAGGGGGAATATATAGAATTGTTTCAAACAAAATATCTCAGGCATTGAGTCATCTGAGAAATAAAATATCTTCATCAACTTGTATAGAAATAGTAGATAAGAAGTTATTGCAGCTTTCAATACAACATAAATGCTCTTTAATTCTGTCAGAAGATTTCGACCTTTGGAGGTCACTGAGTCTGTTGAACGCTTTGTTATAACTGCTGAATGACGTGTCTGTGCAGCTCTGTCCTTCTGTAGCTTTTCGGCCCTGCCACTTTTAACTGTCAGTGCTGCTGTGGTGGCCAAATGGTTGTGCTGAGTTGGCTCCGCCTCTCTCTGCATACATGCTGATATATCCATATTTTCCTGTGCATGACAATTTATATATTTCAAATGGAAAAAACATAATTACTGGCTTTGGTTTAGCAGTAATTGTATCAAACTATTCCAGACTTCCTGTGTAGGCAATTGATGCCTCAAAATTGACTCTATGGTCTCATCTGACTCTGTATATTTATAAAAATTGGGAGGTGCATCAAATAAATGATTGATTTCATTGATGATAAAGAATAAACTCTCTACCCTGTTGAAGAGAGTCTGTCCTGATGCTGGCCCTGATTTTGCTGATGTGCTAGGCTTTTCTAAAATCTGACTAGTAGCAAAGGTGTTGACCCTCTTGGCATATTTTTCATGTGAAAGTAGTCTTCCTGAGGGGTCCATCAAGCTAGGAAGACCTCTGTTCTACAATGCCATCAACTTGTCCTAAAATTTAATAATGTCTGCCTGCATATCCTGGCTTCTTCTCTCTAAGGTCTATACCAGGTTTCTTAGTGTCAGGACCCTTTTGACCATCGAAATGGTCTCAGTCCTGTTGGCAATTCCCATTTTGATCAGCTGAGAACTTGTTATGTAATTTAGCACATTAATCATTCTGGTGGCAGCCTCAGGCATACTGCCAAGAGATGCCCTTGCTCTTTGGATTTCCCTGTGTGCTTTTCCAATGAGCCCCATCTGCTCATAAATGGCCTCAATATATTCCCACTGGTCTATGATAGATTGGCCAATATTGGCCCATAGGATTTTCTTGAGCTCAGCTGTTACTTTGTCAAGTGTGAGCTCTTTTTCTAGCTCATTTATCCTCCTTTTGAGTGTTTTTACCTCTCTTTCTCTCTCAGCTACATTTTGCTTGGATTTATCATATTTTTCATTAATCTTAGCCAGAGTTTCTTTGGCTTGATTCAACTCTGACATTTGGGCCTCCAAGACTTGAATTTCATTTCTCAGCTTCTGCATATCAAGACTTTCAGCTTGCTCTGTTGTTGGTGCTGAGGTGGAGGGTGCTTCTTGCTCTGTCTGCTGACTGGGAGGGGCAGTGGTTTGAGGAGCTTCCTCCAGATTGATTGTTTCTGGAGGAGGCTGTGAAGTTTGGCCTGCCTCTTTTTGTTGCAATGTTGCCTGAAGCGCAGCCTCTAATTCCTCCAATTTATATTTTGTCTGGATGAGCTGTTTATACAGTGATACCAGCATAGCTGCTGCATCCTTGTCTTATCTAAGCTGGGCAACTTCTTCAGTTTGAGGATGAAGAGTTGCTGGGATTTTGATCATTTTCCTTAGTGCTACCATATCAGCATCCCTTAGCTTCAACAGCTCCTGCATTGCTTTGACATCTTTAGGATCATGCCCAAGCTCTATTATGATGTCCTCCAAGGCCTTGATCCTGTTGTCCCTTGCTTGAGAGGATGCCCTTTCCAACTCAAGTTGTGCAGTTGTATTATTTAGGCTATTTTCTAGCCTGTAGTTTACTAATGTTTTGTTTGCCAAGGAGGCATACACCATCTCACCCGTTTGCTTGTGTAGTTCAATCAGATCCATCGGGTGGATGTCCTTGGCAAGGACCTCAAGGTTGGTCCTGATGTAATCTGCAGCTGATTGTGGCTGCTGCACGGCTGGCATGAAATGGCTCATGATCATTTTTCCCTCATGGACATCATAGGCAGACATGAGTCTTTTCTGGTTGGTGGGAGCCATTTTCAACAAATGATTGTATAATTGCAGCCTTATGGGTTCATTTCTCTTCTTAATATCCTTGAACTGCTGCTTGATGCTCTTTTCACCTCCCCTATGTTGGCTTGAGGATCTAACTTCTCCTGCCGCCTTCTCTTGTTCCTGCTGGAAGGAACTTGCTGAGGCCTCCATGCTAGGTAGGCCCATGCCCAAAGATTGCCCTATTAGCATTTCTTCCTCTGAAAAAGGATTTAATCTTTGCCTTTTCTCCCCTTGAGTTGTTGATGTAGTGAGGGGAGTCTCTCTGTCTCTTTTCCTGCTTATGTCCTCTCTTTGTGGGGTCTGGAGGACTGAAGCTTCAGCTCTTGGTTCTTGCCTAGGAGGCACCATTTGAGCTGGCTGCTGTTCAGTGACCATTGGGGCCTCTGTTGTTTGCTCTTTTTGCCCTAGCTGCTCCTTTTCTTGCAGATGTACCTGTTGTTGTTGCTGAACCTGTTCTTGCTGTACCTGCTCTTGCCGAAGGGGCTGCTCTTGCTGCATTTCTTTCTGCTTGCCTTTGCTGGAGGCTTGATCTGTAGTTCTGACTGCCTCCTAATGTGCTGTGGAGGATGAGGCAGCTGCTCCTACTTGAGGGCTTGGAAGAGCAAATACCTGTGCAGGAAATTCTAAGTCAGCCATTTTAAGGAGATTTCTTCTTGCTCTTTCATTTAGTTCTTCCTGTGTGACAGGTTCCTCTAAGGTGCCTCTCTTCCATTTTGATTGATTTGCATATTGTTCTATGTGAGGCAACCTTACATGGTCATAACTGGACAGCCTATATTTGACCCTTCTTAAGGTTACGGAGTGATTGGGGTCATAAGGTTTCCAGAGGAAACTAGTCTTTAGGCCCAGGCTTTCTAGCATTCAGTCTGCTTCTTGCCATCCTTCCTCCCTCTTGTTTAAAACAAAGTGGCCCAGTTGGTTTTTCACCTTTAGCTGTGCCTTCTTGCCCTTGCCTGAGAAGTTCTTCACATCAGCATTCCCAAACTGCCTGAAGTATTCAAGTGCAAACAATCTCATGGGCACATATTTGGGCAGTCTGTATGGGGGTAACTCACAACCATATATTCTGATAACAATGTAGTTTTGGTAAAAATACCAATCCCCAATGCTGTATACCTTGGACAACTGAAGGATCCTCTGCATCTCCTCGGTCAGTCTTGGAGGAGGTGAGCTCAGGAACAGAGACATGGCTGGGTGGATGAAAAGGTCTATAAACTCATAGTAAGTGTATGGAGAATAGGCTCTGCAGTGAAAAACTGAGCTCCAGTACACTACTGACCTTGGATTTCCTTGTGCATCCACTCTTTTCACACCAAAAGGGAATTTCTCAAGTTGATAGTATAAAATTAGGTGGTAGATGTAGGAGGAGTATCTGAACACCTTTTCCCTTGATAGGTTCATAAATTGCTCATGCATTTTGTTGATATGTAGGTGGCATAGTCATAGCAGATTGGAGTTTTGCCAGGGGAAAACATGAGCATCATTACCAGTACAGTTTCATCAATATATTCAATTGAGTTATAACCCAGAATGGGACTGATCATATCTGCAAGGTCCCTGCCCAATGGGTTGAGGTAACCATGAAAAGTGGGAGGGTACTGCACAGTATCAGATTTAATAAATATTTGGTTCAGCTTTGTGATCTAAGCATCTGTTAACATCTTAGCTCCTTGATTTATCAGATCAAACAAAGATAGGGGAACCAATTTCTTCTTAGTCTTGAATTGCAGCATCTCTCTGATGGCCTTAGGGGTAATGTAGAAAACAACGAAGCCTGAAGGGTCAAGCACAGCTCTCTGAGTGGGATCATAACATTCAGCACATAGGTGAATTAGGTCAGGGAATTTATTGACCTGAGGAAGCTTGAAGATTGGGAGGAAGGAATCCCAAATGCCCAATATATCTATTCCAGCCACATGTTTGGCCTTTAATTCATTTAGCAGGTGGAGGTGGAATTTTCTTTTTGCTAGGAATTCCTCAGAGATTTGGTAATCCAAATCTGCTAAAGCCTGCCACTCCAATTCTCTCTGAGGGGGCATTCAAAGGGGCAATATTGAGGGCCACAGGTGCTGCTGGTGTATCCATATTTACTCCAAACTTTGTTTTATATGTGAATTGGTGTTACCAGGCTGAGTAACAGAAAAGAGTATTTCTTGGAAGAAGAGGTGAATTGAGAAACAGAGGGTGACAGGGTATACTGTAGCAATTGAAATACTACACACAGCAGTGAAGGGAGGGCAAATACTTGTGTTTAACAGAGTACTTTCACAGTATTTAAGTGTAGGTTCGGGTTTCCTATTCACGACTGCGCGAACAGAATGCAGGTTTTAGTGAAAGTTTTGGTAAACAAGTCTTAGCCAATGAATTTCGACCTTTCAATTTCAAATGTGAACTGGGTGCAGGGGATTTGCTGGTGAATTATGTGTTTTTTCTGTGTTTCAAGTCATTTTCAGCTATTTGCAGACAAAACTAGGCGCAGAGAGGATTAACAGTGATAAATACCTGGTGTACTGACAGTCCGGGTCTCAAATGCAGGTGGGTAGGCGCGCCGAAGGTCTCCAGGTCGAATTCAGTAGGTTGGTGCAAATTTGGACGTAAAATACATGCAGAAGACGCAACAGCAGTTTATGCAAAAAGTGCAAAAAACGCGAAAAATTGGCAAAAATATGGATTTTTGGAACATTGGCGCCTTTTTTGGATGACGTCAGCATGACGTCATCGGGTGGGGTCAGGGTCGGATGACGTCAGCATGACATCATCAGGTGACGTGGCGGCTTATGAGTGGTCCACGGGGGTGGTGAGGTGGCAGACAGGTGGAGCAATGGCCGACAGGGGTGCGGACGTGGCGATGACGTAGCAGTGACGCTGGCAATGACGCTGGCAGGCGGTTTAGTGGAAACCGGAAACCGCAGGCGGTATCATATCGCACCGCTTATGATACGGAAGTGGAGTTGTCAGAGGGAGCTCTGATACGCTATGGGGGTGACGCGTGGCCGAGGCCTGACGTCACCCTCTGATAGATATCAGATGCTATCTTTCGGACGTCGGGGCCGACCCGATATCCACGTGAGCCGTTGGATGAAAAGCGCCTGGTCGGACGGTCGATAGGCCAATAACCTGTCCGGACGATACAGCGTCAGGTGGGCAATAAAAAATGATTTTTCGTGGGATTTGTGCCCGGCGGGACCCTTAGAAATATTAACGGATTTGTATGGTTTTCCAATTTTTTCTTTATAAAATCGTGCAAGGCATTAAAACTTTGGATAAGTCGGGAAAATGGTTTTTTCAATGTATTTCTTTGTAAAATCACACATGGCTCAAAAACTTAGGATAAGTGGGTTTTTCATGTAATTTTGTATAAGATCGCAAATAGCTCCCAAACTTAGGATAAGGCGGAAAAGTGGGTTTTCAACGTATTTTTGCCTTTTGAGCGGGTTTAAGGGTGAAAATGGGTTTTTTCCAAGGTTTCTTAGGCAAAATGAAGGGTTGAATATGTAAATGAGTTCTGAAGGAGAAAAAGAGGTAAGGCTTGGGTACTCAAACTGACCAGATGTCAATTTGATTCCCTAGTGGTGAACATATGGCTATAATGCCAAGGGGGGAATATTTATAGAATGCTTGGGGTTTATACACCATGGTGTTATAACAGTGGGGAAAAGGTGACATAGGGAGTTAGATAATAGAAGTTAGGGGTTAATATGGAGGGAGAAGGTGAATGAGGAGTGATATCACTAAGTTTATTTGAAAACAACTTATCTTAGGGAGTAGATCAAAATGAAAAGAATTTTGCACAAGAAATGTGGCTCTTAAAGGAAACAAGAACCAACATAAAACCTTGAATTCTTTCATAAACACAACTGGTGTAGGGGTCTGGATTTAAGAGATCTGTGGTTTGTGTCTTTTGGATCAGTAACCGAAGAACCCACAGTATGCATATTTTTACGCCAACGTTTCAAATCCCAACTGGGATCCATCATCAAGACTCTTGAATGATGGTGTAGGGGTGTTAGTAGTGAGTGTAAAACAAGGAAAAAAGGGAAGTTAAACATGCTCCATTGTGTTGTTTTCCTTATATTGACTAGCAAGATTCAGTTTGAAAGGAATATCACTTCTGCAACCCGATCTACCTACCCATCTACTTACCTAGCATTTTTTGTTTCTTCTTGGAGGGTGCACTTGGACTTGCAGACCCTTATGTGCCTTTTCTTTTCCATTGGATTTTCCTTTGATTGCCTATCTAACACTACCCTTATTGCTTCCAAGGCCCCAGATTAAGTAGTTGGGAACCTTAGCTTCTCTGCCTAACTATTGGTCTGCCAAGATTAAAGAGTTTGGATAGACTTCTTTCTCTACTCTACAACAGAAAATTGAAACATGGCATGATCCAGATTATATTGTTGGACCATCCATCAAAATTTAGTAAACATGAAGGCATGTACACACCTTGCGTTGTCTTGGAAATATGGGATCTTTGTATCAGCAAAGCAGAGCATATTTGGCATTTGAAGTTGCCAATCATGAAATATGAAAACTATTTGTATAGGTATCCAACAACATGTTTCACATGGAATTTAGGAGCCTCCAAAAACCCTAACTTCCTCATATCATATCTCCGAAAATATAGCGAACATAGATATGAAATTTGGTCACGAGGTGCATCACCATTTCAGATCAAATGGGTTTTAAGTTAAACTTCTGAAGTTTCGCAATAATAATAATAATAATAATAAATTATAGTGAAAATACCATTATGACCTATTTAAAACAACAAAAATCCCTACTAGAGGATATGAGGGTCACTATTTATATGAATGCCTTGAGTTGAGAGGGTCCTCAACAAGTGAACATTGGAGTTGAACGTTGGAGGGATTTTAGGAGAAAAAAACATTATTAATTATTGATTATTCAATGACCACAACCAACTATGAGTGCCATGCCACAACCCCATAGGGTTTTAGCCCACTAACTGGGGTTACTAACTTCAAACATGAAATCTCTCAAATCGTGAAGAATTACGTGATGTACCATACAATAGAAACATCTCAATGGGTATAATCCATATAGAAGATACTTGACTCACAATAGAGTAATTTGTCAAGTCAAAATACCCATGCAAGATCAGGGTAGCCCTTGGTGTTTCTTGGGTGGACATCAATGAAAGCCACTGATCAACAATCTCCCCCTTTGGCATTGATGGCAACAAAAGTACTCCCCCTGCGATCATGACACCTCTTCTGATTGCCTTCTCTCCCCCTTTTTCATTAAAGGAAAAGGGTAACTCCCCTTGAAAAACTATCATTCTGCGGACTTGTACACACCTCCACTCCCCCTTTCTACTTAGTTAGATATGAGAAAGATTCTAATGAGAACTTGGGAGGATCCCAAGCTTTTGGCAAAGACACTCAAATGCTTCATGAGGTAATGGTTTGGTAAAGATGTCAGAAATTTGTTCCTTTGTGCCAAGATATTCAAGCTTGATATTATTTTCGACGACTTTCTCTTTAATGAAATGATATTTGATTAGAATGTGCTTTGTTTTGGAATGCATCACAACATTTTTAGAGATTTTGATGGCACTGGTATTATCGCAGAAGATGGGAATAGGCTCATCAAACTTAACTCGAAGATCTTGCAAGGTTTGCTTCACCTAGAGAACTTGAGTACAACAAGTTACTCTCGCGATGTATTCTGCTTCCGATGTGGATAACGAGATTGAAGACTGATTTTTACTTAACCATGAGATAAGGCAACCACTGAGGTAGAATGCTACTCCACCGGTATTCTTGCGATCATCAACACTTCCTGCCCAATCTACATCTGTATAAGCTTAGATAACTAGATCATTTCCTTTGGGATACTAGAGACCATATTCTACTATGCTGTTAAGATATAGAAGAATTATTTTGACATAAATGATATGATATTCTTTTGGTGTTGCTTGGAATCATGCTACTTGTCCAACTTCCTGCATCACATCTAGCCAGGAGGCTATCACATATAGGAGACTACCAATCATGGAGCTATGCGACCTTTGGTCCACATCCTTTGATGAGTCTTCTAAGCCTAACTTGCAACTTGTTACCATGTAGGTAAGGACTGGCTTGCTGTTTTGGAGAATTTGGTATCTACAGATAAATACTAATTCCCTAGATAAGTAGCCATATCTAGAACAACAATTTAAATAATTGTAGCCTTTTCCTATAAGCAATAGATAAGACAAAGAAGATGAGAAGACCTACCTATAGTTCCTCATTCCTCTTGTCTCCTTTGTATCGATCATGTCACTCCTTCCTGTACTTAACATGCTTGAGAAGTACCTCTAAACATCAACAAAAGATAAAGAACTAATCAAATCAAAGGATTTAATGAATACAAGTAAATGGAATCAGATGCATTCACACATATAAGAATCATATAACAAGATACACATATGGGAAAAAGGTTCAAATACTTTATTGAATAGAGGAAGGAATTACAACCATGAAATTTGATTCAAAGTCACTCCTCCAGCTTGGATCCCATCCACATTACATCAAAAGCATGACAAACTTGTAGCATAACAATACTTGTCTCAAAGTCAATCCTCATAGCAACATTATTCGCTTACAATTCAACATAGTCCAACCCTTGATCACCTAGATGGGTGTTCAATTTATAGGAGGATGAAGGAGGCTATGTCATAAATGGGGGTATTGAATGACCTTCCATACTTAGAATTTGTTCCATTGAGGAAGCGATGACAGGATAGGATGCATATTAACCCATTCCTCATCCATTTTCTAGCTCATAGGAGTTGATAAGTGAGGGAAACTTCTAGATGACTCCAAGAGATAAGAATATTCCTCAAACCCTACATCAATTTCAGTCAATCTCACCTAATGTAGGTGAAATAGGGCCTAAGTTCTCTGCAAAGCACCCTGGCTTGGACTCAATTTCTTTGCACTGCACCCTTACATGGGCCTACTTGCGCTGGTCCTGTTAGAGGTGATTTCACGATGTCTTCAAGTCATGAAACTATCTGGGAAGGAGGCATTCAAAAGGGTAACTTGTTTAGGGCATGTAACAACTAAAATTAGGGTTTGATGAGCCCTAAAATACTAATCTAGATGATGGGAGTGATGTGCCCAAATGGATCTGTAACATCCACCCCCTAAAGCATGAATTCAAAAAATGTAAATGTCGAATGAAATACTTTATGATGTGATGAGGAGGTTTCGTAGTGGAAGGTGACCTACATCAATTACAATACATATATCATGATTTTTTTATTTTTTCATGAATTACTGAGGGAAAGCATACCCATGCTTAGCATATGAACTTTCATTACATGTACACAGATAGTCATCTACATATATAGACCCATGATCAGAATGACCATCAATGTAAATCCATTGTACATATGATTTAGGACTCCTGAAATCGTAGCCTGGATGGATGAAACTAGATCCGGGATCTTCTACCTTGTTCAATCATTTGCTCCTGTACGATTCTAACCATGTGAATATGTGACCTAAATTCGAACATGGGAAGACTTTGTCTGATTACTAGCCAATGATGTTAGTTGTTAACAAACGCGAGAGAAATTACCGATAATGATAATGATCCTCAAGGTACTGCAGTACATTTTGCATGGTGTGAATGGATGATTTTTTGTTGAGCACCATACAAAGTCTTTCGGTCGAAGGCCATTGATGTCAACCTATCTCCAAAAGCAAGAAACCTACCATTGATGTATGCAAGCCTCCAGGTACTGGAAGGGTGTTTCTAAGTCAACTTCTTGGATAATGTGTTGATGTCAACAAGAAGTGACTCATCGCAGGAGGGCCTTGATGTATCCCACATCAACGACATGAAACGAGTGTAATGATTTTGGAGATGGAATTTGACTAATGACACAAGGTTTAGGAATGGTGGTCATGAAAATGAAGGTTTATGGTATTGCAAAGGATGAATTTAAACTAGATGATTTCTCTTGAACATGTCGACAACAATAAAATGAATTGGTAGCACTGACCTAAAACAAAGTGATGGATTGTATGATAAACCAATGGTATGATAGCCATCAAGCTGATAACCCAACCCAAGTAGTCATGGTGATGAAGTGAAAGTGTTATGTTCAAGAGTGACATACTACCATAAAGTGGTTTTCCCATTTTCCCCAGTTTCCTCAGTCATTGCTGACCAATACCTCTTTATTTTTGTGAAGCTTGAAGAGGATAACATATGCTTGTTGTATAATTCCACCATTCGGGTGAATCCATCACTATATGATGTTTTAAAGAGTCTAGCGAAGGTGAAACTCGGTCTTGTCATGATCGACAAATTTGTCACTATTTGATGTTTTAACGAGTTTAACGACAAAGATAACTCAGTCCTTTTAATGTTTAGAGAGTTTGAAAAGGGAAAAAAAGAAAACTCCACAAGTTCTTTTTCATAGATTTGTTTTTCAAGCCCAAAAAAGCATAAAACAATATGAGAGAGAACCTGTTGACCATGTTTGGTCAACGTATTCCTTTTTCGTAGTTTAATCTATCTCAGCTCGAAAAAGGGTTAAACTTATACTGAGTAGATGTTGTTTCCAATCCGTTAACGAGCTGAAAAGGACAAGCGCTCGACATTCTTTTCATGTTTAGAGAGTCTGAAAAGAGCTTAAAGAGGACTCCAAGGGGGTTCCCTTTTTGTTATTTAACAGAGCTCGAAAAGGAGATAAAATTATGCTCTGTGGTCAAAGGTACAATTTACAATCGAGCACGACAAATTCTATAAGTCAGCTACAAAACCTACTCAAAACATCACCAAATGGATTAAAAATACTTGTTTCATAGGTAAAAATAGGAAAATACTAATTTTTACTCAATTAATGAACATGAAATAAACAATTAATGAACATGAAATAAACATCAAACAAGTTTTTACCATGAAATTTTTACCATTTGATACTTACCATTCAATTTTGTGCTCTGGGCTAGTTTTTTACCTCGAACTTCATCAACTTATTATGAGATATTTTGTGGACCATTTCTCATGCCATTTGGACCAGGTAGGAGATCTAGCCCTCCTCTTTCTTTTTAGGTCATTCTTTTACTGTTTCATGCAAGTTTTAGGGTTTTTTGGGGCCTCTGGGGTTTGATTTTTACGCCCTGGGATCAGCGCAGGCTTTCACATCGAAAACTACATTGAAGAGAACCCTGATAGAAGGATGCCTTCTCTTCAACACACTATCTTTATGCGTGGGTTGTGCTAGGCAAGTTTCCCAAACTAGATTTAGCTATTTTCTCCAAAATTTGTCTTCTTTTTTGCATGCAAAGGATCTTAACTAAGCTTATGATTGGATTTCAGGCTTTCATTGGATAAGAATGTTGATTACATGGTGAGAAAGAGAGCATGAAGAACAAGACATGGTTGCCCTAAAAAATCCAGGTACAGTCGAGGCCCTCAAAAACTGTGGGTTACTCAAATACTTCAGGTTGTCCAGAATGAGGCAACAAATAGAACTATTATAGTTCCTTTTTCATGCATGGGATCTGACAGATCAGAATTTTCACATAGGGGACAAAATGGTCCCTATTACCATTGATGATATTTACTTTCTTACCAAATTGTTGAGACGAGGTGCCCCCATCTCACTTTCTGCATTTTCTCGTGGAAGTGAATTGGTGAGGGATTACATTTGACAATTTTGTTGGCTAGGTACACAACCTAGCAAGGATGGGAAAATGAACATCATAGATGTAGGTGATTTTCCTTTCAGAATGATCCTCTCCATAATCGCAAAGTTGGTTGGAAGTGTGACACTTCATCTGGTGAACAAATCATATATACAATACGCACTTCAGTGTCTAGAGCCAAAAGTATTCAACTGGTGTGAGGTCGTTCTTTCTTCACTAAAAGAACAACTAACTAAGGTAAAAAGTGGTAAGACGCATAATTTTTTCTATGGTTCGATCTTAATTGCTTTTACCTTAGAGAGAATCCCATTGATGCAACCACAACATGTATCATTGGGTGTAGCTAGTCCTAGAGATCCACGTATGCAGAGGTGGGTTGAATTTATGGCTCGACATGCGGGTTAGTCAACAATCATTTTTTCCATTGCATTCTTTATTTGGCTCGATCAACAACACCTTATCATCGAGGAACATCCATACTCAAGGATGGATTTTCATGGAGATCCATACTTGATTCTACTAGTTGGAGCATAATGGGGTGTTATAGGTAAATTGTTTGACCAAAGTGTTTTTGATTTTTCAAGTTTATAAATGTTTTTGCATCTTTTAATGTTTCCAAGAATAAACTAAAATCATTTTAATGCATGCAGATGTGGGTATTGTTTGACCTATAGGACACCATTAGGGTGCATGTGGGCTAGTGCAGAGAAACATTGGGAGAGTTGTTCTCTAGGACTTGGATTTCGCGAAGACCTTGCCAGAGTTGTAGGATCACATAGAGGGATTAACCTTTGGTATTCTGGATGTTTGGATCAAGGAGTTGCCTATGAGGCTACAATGCCACACTATTGGTGTTCCTATCCATTAGATGAGGCTTTTGTACATGATAGCATAGGCTGTGACCTGTTATCATGAGCATCACTAGGTCTACTTAGGATATTTTGTATGTATTTTGAGTTTTTGAGTCAGATGACCAAACTTGCCTTGGACACAAATTTTGTAAAAACTTTTAAAACATCTATCTATTTTTACTTTCAGAGTTTTCTATTGTTATGTGCAATCCTTTTCAACTAATGATGTGAATTTAAAATGTTACTTTTACATGTGTCGTAAATGTCTATTTAACACATAATTCGCTAGAGAATCAGCTAATGAGTTAAATTTTCTGGAAATATGTTGATATTGAGTGTATTCAAAATGTCTTTCCAAAATACAAACTCTAAGGAACATATGAATAATTGTTGGGTTTCGAATGGTATACACACTTGTAAGTTGTAGTACGATGAGTTGTGAATCTAGCATAACGATGATTTGACGAATGCCAAGTGAAATGGCATCACAGAGAAGTTTGATCAATGCGCTATACTCATCGATATTGTTTGTTGAACGACTAATACAAATACCTTGAAAACTCACTAACTCGGCACTTGGAGAAAAAATAGCCCATGCTGCAGAAGAGAGGTTTTGTGTACTATGACTAGCACCATTTGCATAACCAATAAATGGTTCTGAATATTCCAACATTTGCAACAAATGTAAAGTAGATTACTAACCAGATAAAAAAATATAAAAGACACACACTAACACACACACATGCAATGAAAGCATATATATAGTGATTTTTACTACACCCAATTAAGCATAGTAACATTTGAGGTACAACCCATTTCGGGGCTACAACAAAGGAATCCCATCATAGTATACTAACTCGTAGGCGCCTTTTGCCAAAACACTCTTGACAATATAAGGACCCATCCACATAGGTTCAAATTTCCCTGCTCCAAGTTTATCAGCTTCCTGATCGTAAAGCAAGACCAACTCTCCTTCTGAGAAGATACAAGGCTTGACATTTCTATCATATTGGCCTTGATTTGTTTGTTATGCACTTTGTTAGCCAATGTGACATCATGACAGGTTTCATCTAGATGGATAAGTTCCAAGAAACATGCTTCTTCTTCAGAAGTGTCGCATAATAGGTCAATTGCGAGTTTGAGAGATGAAATTTCACATTGTATTGGTAATATTGCTTCCATTCTGTACACCAACTGAAAGGGTGTGAATCTAGTTGTATTTCTCGCCGAGGTTCAATATGCCCACAAGGCATAGTATAGGATTAAAGTCCAGTTTCGTTTATGAACCCCTATCATTCTTTGCAACATTCGCTTAAGGACCTTTTTTATGGTCTCAACTTGTCCATTTTCTTGCCAGTAATAAGGGCTATAACTATCATGTGACAGTCCTAACTTAGCAGTCACCTCAGCCATCATGTGATTGTGAAAATGTGACCCATGATCTGTAACTATGGCCTGTGGTACACCAAACTGGGAAACCACATGGTTGAAAAAGAAAAGAGCAGTCGTTTCGCCACTGTTGTTTAATGTTGGCATCTCCTTAGCCCATTTGGTAAAATAGTCAACGGCAAATATAATATACTCATGCCCCCCAGCCAAGGTGGGGTTACATGTCATGAAGTCAATGCCCCATTTGGTGAATGGTCCAACAACAACGACTGGATGCAATGGTGCAGGTGGCAATCTAACTTTATGGCTATAGATTTGGCATGCATGATATCTTCTGATGGTAAGTATGCAATCTTTGAATATATTAGGCTAGAAGTAACTAACACGGACAATTCTCTGGGCAGTAGCATAACCAAATAAGTGTCCACCACAAGCACCTAAATTGCAATCATTCAATGCTTTCTCGGCTTCCTCATGTGTGAGGCACCTTCATAAAATTGTATCGATACCACGACGGTAAAGAGTGTCGCAAATGATTAGATAATAGTTGGCTTGGTATCGGATACATCGTTGTTGTGAGAGAGAGGTATCAGGTCGGAAAGTTTGGGTCTAGAGATAAATCAATATCTCTTCATACCACAGGTCAGATGATGATATCAAGAACAGAGACTCATCTGAAATCGATGGTTCATATGTTGAATTAATGGAGGTCGAGGGAAGGTCACAAAGTAGCTCGGTGAAAACGAGAGATTTCTTTGATTTGTACTTGATGAATTCCATATCAAACTCTTGCAAAATGACTATCCATTTTGAGTATCTGCCCACCAACAATTGATGTGACAAAATATATGTCATAGGGTTGCAAATCCGAAATGGCAGTGGTCTTCCAGAGTAGGATGTAGTGGCAAAATTTTTGAACAGCTTGCACAACTACCAAAGCTAACTTTTCGACATAAGAATACTTCCTTTCTGTATCATTGAGATTTCAGCTCAAATAATATATTGGATGTTCAATCCCATCTTCTTCTTGGACTGAAACCATGCCAATGGTTGTATCTACAGTGACAAGATACAGGTAATAGTTGTTTTGATAATTCGAAGAATATATTAATGATGCTCTAATCAAGGTATATTTAATAGCATCAAAGGAAGCTTGTGCAACCTAATTCCAATGGAAGGGTATCCCCTTTTTCAAAATATGTGTAAAACCTTTAGCCATTTTAGCATAATTGGGAATGAACATCCTCAGAAAGTTAGCCTTCCCTTGGATTCTTTGTAACTATAAAAGATTTGAAGGTGGAGGTAAATAAAGAATTGCCTAAACCTTTAGTGGATTGAGTTGAATTCCATCTCTAGACACTACGAATCCAAGCAATCAACCAGAACCAATGCAAAACACACATTTGTTTGCATTGAGTTGTATCTTGTAGTGTTGACACCGTAAAAATATTGCTCTCAAATGTTGCGGGTGATTAGTCTGCTTTCGTGAATGAGTACGTAAATCGTCAAGGAAAGGTTGAACAATGTGCTTGATGTCATGGAAGTCATAGTTCATTGCCCTCCATAATGTGGCCCCTGCACTTTTCAAACCGAAAGGGAGTTTCCTATAAGTGAATGTGCCCCATGGACTGATCTAAAAATGGGGCTCTTAGGCTTCTTGTCTAACTTACAAGAACCTCTCCCACTTCCAAAGCTTTAAATTTTCCCAAGTCCATTTGATTAACCAATGCGGAAATAAGAAATTCTTGAAAATATGGGTGTATGCTTGTATTTGTTTATAGTTGATTATTTACTTTAAAATCTATTGTTTTTGCTGATATGGGAAGGTAATTAAAATGATATATAAATGCATATAACAGTAGTTAAAGTAGGGCGAAGGGTGGAGCGTTCTGCAGCTGACCGCGACGGTTTCGGTTAGGGTTTCAGAAACACTATCTCTTCACGCCTGAGGACAATTGCGCACCTGAGGACAACCGCGCACCTGCTACCTGTTTTACCTGTTTACCTGGCCCGGCTTTTCAGGCCCATCTGTAGTTTTCAACATGGCATCCGTTACTGTCAGTGATGTTATGGAAACGGAAGAGGAGGTTGACTATACAGAAGACCCTCTTCAATCCCAGGTTATCTTCAATCGCTCGTTGTTTCTTCCGTCATCTTCTGGCCCTAGTCTTTTGTTGTTTCCCTCCTCGCATCCCTCCCCGATGGTCACTATTCTAGTTACCTCCCCTTCTCATGAGCCCAAGGGTACTTTGCCTCTCGAATCCCTTGGCCTTGATCTACCCCCTCTATCTCCAGGGACTCTCTGCTTCCTGTCATATGTTATCCCCCCGTCACCGTCCTTTGATCCTCACCCTCCGTCCTCCTCGTTCCTAGCTGCCACATCGTCCGGACCGCCTCTTTCGTCGGGGGCTGGGCCTTCTGCTTACCGCCATTCCGCCTCTGGATGCTTTGAGACCCCTGCTGTGAGGGTCAGTTCATTGAAGGCGACTCCCCTGGAATGCTCTCTGGATCCTGTAGTTGATCATCCATTAGCTAGGCGCACGGGAAAGAAGAGGAATAAGTGCGTCAAAGCTACTTCCAGGGATATATCCATTCGGTTTGGAGAGACATCTGCCTTTGGGGAGTAGCAAAAATGGCAAATACCATCCTTGTTGGGCATGTTCGAGGGCACGCATATTCTGCTACCCAGCTCACCCTCTAGGTGAAGGAGATTTGGGGAGGTGTTCTAAAAGAACTTCCTAAAGTGCAAGTTCTTCCCCGTGGATGGTTTGCCCTACATTTTGCCAAGGAAAATTATACAGATTTGGTTTTAGCCAGATATTGGCACATTGAGATGGCGTCAGTGCTGTTGAAAGGATGGAGCCCCCTCTTCGATCCTGAATGTGAGCAGATTGGGGCGGGGCCATTATGGGTTCGTCTCCCTAGTCTCCCCCTCCAGTATTGGAATGAAGAGGTTTTCATGCGCATTAGGAATGCTCTAGGTACTTACCTGGACCATGATAGATCTTTCGTAGAATCCAGGAACAGAACGCTGGCCCGTATCTTAGTACACCTGGATACTCATGATGGCTTAGAGGAAAAGATTACACTCCACTTGGGCAGATTTACGCGGGTACAAATCCTAGACTACGAAGGAGTGCCTTTCAGATGCCGTCACTGTCACAGGGTTGGTCACATTTTCAAGGATTGCCCTCTCACTGAAAAACAAGAAGAGGTCCCTGTGACAACCACCATACCCTCGAGGCCTATTTCTCCATCAGCACAATGCACTCTGGTATCAGGCATCCCCACCAGCTCTCCTCCACAGGCACCTGGTTTGGCATAGTGCAATATACAATCTCTGATTACCAGAGCTCGGGCAACCTCAACATCTACATCCGCTCCAGGTATATCTCTTTTCCCTACTCTATCTATTTACTCATCTGGTGCATTTTCACTCTCTCCCTCACTGTATGTTGCACACTGCTCATTACCCTCCTCTCCGGTTTTTTCCCCCTCCATTCCATCTACTCAATTGGTATCTTCGCCATCCTCTTCCCCTTCATCATCCAGGGGTGAAAATCATAACTACAATCTTCGTCCTCATCCCCACACTATTGGCTCTCATCTGAAGATTCCCGGGTTGGGTACCACATCACCCATCCTGATCTCTTTATCTGCTCGCGAAAGAAAATCTCACCTTTCTAAGGCTATCAGGAAAGCGAGTTCTGAGGTTTCCTCTGGGCGACAATCCACCATTGTTGGGGTTCTTAGAGAAATGAACACCCCTGGCAACCTTCCCCCATGAAATGCCTTTCCTTCAACTGCAGAGGCTTGGCCAGTGCCTCCAAGAAACTAGCCCTAAAAAGGCTGATTGACTCATCTCCTGTTGACATTCTCTTTCTTCAGGAAACCCTCAGTCCTGCTGACTCCATATCAGATGCCCTATCCTCCATCTCCCCGGGTTGGCACTATACGGTAATGGACTCATCGGGTTGATCGGGGGGCCTTGCAATTGGTTATAACCCTGCATCTATCAGGGCACATGGGACATGGGGGGGTCCTGGATTCCTGGGTCTTGACCTCTTCTCGGCAGACCTAAGTATCATGCTCAGGGTTATTAACATATATGGTCCTTGTCAACAAAGGGAAGCTTTCTGGAACCACCTCCTGAGCCTGAATATCCTCTCTGCTGAGAATACTATCATTGGGGGGGATCTAAATTTCTCCCTGGGATACAGTGAATCCTGGGGTTCATCGGCTCAAATCGACTCGATCACAGGATTTATGACTGACCTACTGGAGCATCATGACCTGATTGATGTCCCCATGATTAAACCTCTCCCCACCTGGAGGAATAAAAGAATTGGTGAAGCTACCCTGGCACGTAGATTGGACAGATTCATTATGAAGGGCTCTTTGTTTCGACAGCTTCACCACTACAAGCAATGGGTGGGTACTGGGGGAATATCGGATCACTATCCTATCTATCTGGAGTTATCGGGGCTGAATAAAAAGCCAAAATCTCCCTTCAAGTTTAATCACGGATGGTTACAGGACTCCTCCTACATCAAGCTGGTCAAGGATTTCTAGACATACAATCCTATAGACAGATCAGACTCACTGGAAAAAGGGTTTTGCATGAACCTATCACAGCTCAAACATCTGTCTATAGAATGGGCTATAGAAAAAAACATAAAGGAAAATATAGCTGTCATGCACATTGAATCTGAAATCTCCTCCCTTACTGATGAAAGAGGACTAAGCTTCATCACTGCCGAAGACAAAGCCCACTTGGTAGAGCTCGAAAATCAGAAGCAAAAAATCTTAAGGGAGCGGGAAGAATCCATTTGTCTTTGGAGTAGAGCCACATGGTTAAAAGCTGGTGATGACAACACCCGTTTTTTTCATAATTATGCAAAAGGAAGGAAGGTTAAAAACACTATATGGAGCCTCCCTATTCCAGATGAAGATGTAGCAGATACCTTCCCTAAGCTCTCTCAGTTGGGGTCTTCCCATTTCAGGAATCTATAGAAGCAACCCCCGGCTTCTTCCATTGCCGAGATCATCAATATTGCGGGCCATTTCCCCAGGTTTGTAAATGAGGAAGAGGCGGAGAATCTCTTCGATCCTGTTACTCTCGAAGAGCTTGAGAGCACCATAAAGTGGTTCAAGAAGGATCGAAGCCCAGGGCCGAATGGATGGACCATTGAGTTTTACATTGCCTTCTATGAGTTGATCAGCAACAACTTATTGAATGTGACTGAGGAATGTCGGGTGTCTGGATCCATGTACAATGCCATCAACTCCACTTTCATAACCCTGATTCCAAAAACAGATTCTCCTTCCTCCTTTGATGACTATTGCCCCATCTCCCTCTGTAACGTGCTCTACAAGATCATATCCAAAATCATTGCAAATCGCATCCATCCTATACTATCGCGTCATATTGCTCCTCATCAATTTACCTTCCTGGAACATAGACAGATCCATGAAGCTATTGGTGCTGCACAAGAAGCTCTTCATTCTATATGGACCAAGCACCACAAGGCCATCATCCTCAAGATTGATTTAGCCAAAGCCTTTGACC
Source organism: Pinus taeda (assembly GCA_000404065.3). Lineage (NCBI taxonomy): Eukaryota > Viridiplantae > Streptophyta > Pinopsida > Pinales > Pinaceae > Pinus > Pinus taeda. The sequence continues at coordinate 50,882 of APFE031571306.1, forward strand.
GAGTCAGTTGGCTCTATCTCAAAATGATCCTCATACATCTAGGGTTCCCCCAAAACTTCATCACTTGGATTATGGCTTGTATCACCACTCCTACATTCAATGTTCTGATAAATGGCTCTGCTTCCCAGTTTTTTCATTCTGAACGTGGTCTTAGACAGGGATGCCCACTATCTCCCCTCCTCTTCTTGATTGTCATGGATGCCCTGAGTAGGCTTATCGAATCTGCTAAAAGAAATGGGGATTATAGTGGCCTCAGGATTACTGATGACTGCTTCCTTACCCACCTACTCTTTGTGGATGACGTTATGATCTTCCTTGATGGCAGCATCCATGATTCTCGGTCTTTCTCGAACATTATCAACCTTTTCTCATTTTCCACTGGTATGCTTGCAAATCACTCAAAGTCATCCATCATATTATCTAGAGCCTCCATCCATGAATCTCACCTGGCACATCAGTTGTTCCCATATACCATCCAACCATTAGACCACGGTCTAAAATATTTGGGATTTCGAATCAAGCCTGTCAGCTCTGAGATCACTGACTGGATCTGGCTTGTGGCAAAATTGGAGAAGCGACTCAACATTTGGAGCCATAGATATCTCTCCAGAGCTGGCAGGATTGTATTGGTAAAATCTATACTAAAGGCCACTCCGGTCTTTTGGATGGCATTAGCCTGGATCCTGCGAAGCATCTTGGCCAGGCTACAACAAACTTGCAACAGGTACCTATGGAATGGGAATTAGGAAAAGTGCATATTTTCTTGGGTTGGTTGGAAGAAGATCGCAACCCCCAAAAAATGGATAGGATGGGGGCTCAAAGATCTCCCTTCCTTTGCACAAGCACTCGTGGCAAAAATGGGGTGGACTTTACTCACTGGCAACAATCTCTGGACCAACATCTCATATCATAAATATATTTGGCCCCTCAATATTTTGGATTGGGTTCGCCTCCCCACCTGGCCAAAATCTGGCATATCCTCTATTTGGAATGCTCTCCTAAACTCTATGCCTCTCATCAGGGACAACCTGGTATGGAGGGTCAATGATGGAACTCTAGCACGCATTGGCATGGATCCTTGCTCTGGAAGTGGAGGAAGACATATACTACTTGAAGCCCTCATTCGGCACCTTCACTCACAGGAGATAAAAGTTTTGGCAGACATTATAGACCCACAAAATTCTTACATATTTGAACAGCGCTGGAAATCTGCTATCCAAATCAATATTCCACCTCTTTGGCATCAGGATTGGTTGGAATATATCAATGCCTTATCTGAATCACATATAAGGATCAAACAGGGGCAGGATGAACTCATATGGTATCACTCGGGGAATGGTGTATACACCCCCAAGTCGGGCTACCTTACACTGATATCGCATAAGGTTCCGGATATGATATCCTTTTCGTGGAACACAGTCTAGAAACTCACTACTCCCCCCAGGCAGAAGCTATTCTTCTAGTGTATATTAAAAGGAGTCGTCCCTACGGGGGAATACCTTATGCGTCGTGCTGTATATGGACCATCATGGTGTACCTTTTGCAAGAAATCCTCTGAATCATGCGCACACTTGTTCATAAACTGTTCTTCTATATCTACTTTATGGCAATCCATAACAACAGCAATTCAACACACAGGCAAATGGGAGGGTGATAACATTACTCGAACCTGGGAAACTTGGTTTTACCAGCACAAAAATTCCAAGCTTCAAATCTTGCCTATCATTACATGCTGGTATCTATGGCTTGCTCGAAATTGTATGATTTTTGATGACCAACATGCAAACTGGCTGCATATTACTGCTCTCATAATATCTGCCTTTAACGCGCGGCCTGACCCGCCGCAGCCCAGGAACAGAAGCCCACGTGACCCTTCGCAAATCGATCACAGCACCCCATGGGATTTCTTTGATGGCTCAGCACAACAGCCGGGTTGTGGGGGTGGCTTTCTATTATACATCAATGATCAGCATTTCTACAAAGGAAAACTGAGATTGGGAACTGGCACAAATAATTTTGCTGAGATTATCACTCTTCGTCATCTCTTGCATTTTGCATTGGGGCACAACTGTATGAATATTCATATATTCGGTGACTCAAAGATTATCATTGATTGGTTCAACAATAATATAGTTTGCCACACACACACTCTCAGCAACATTTTGGATGATATTAACATACTGAAGGCACAATTTATTGACATCACTTGTCAACATATCTACAGGGAGCACAACAGCAGTGCCGACCAACTTTCCAAGGAGGCTTCGGCACTTCCCAGAGGTGAGTGGATGATCCAGGAGCAACAAGGCACAAATTCATACCAGTACTACCATCGACCATATATAGATGCACACTATCACAGGGCGGCCAGCCCACGAGTTACAGATCTATTTTGACCCTTCTTTGAACTTTTTTGTACATAGCTGAAAATGCAAAACACATGATGCCCTGCGTGTCAATATGTTTATATTTATAACAGATAGTAAGGAACATCCTATGTGATGGTTATTTTGTTATTTTTGATCAGACATAAACAGCTACATAGCTACCCACTTGTGGTAGAAGAACTTACAGCATATGCAAATGCATCTACAACATGTAATTTTTCAACTTTTAATGAAAGATTACGATTTTTCCAGTGGGAAAAAAACAGTAGTTAAAGTAGCAATAAAAACAAACACATAAGACAACAGTATAATATGGAGTTCACCCTGATATCTTGGGCTACAACTCCTTGAGCTCTAATCAACTCGACTAGGCTCTCTCGGATTATGGAAATAGTTCTTTTACAAGTGCCTACACTTAACTCCAATGTTTTATACAGGAACATTGGGCTTAGAACACCATCTTATCCCTTGGCTTTTGGAGCTCTTCAACTTTCTAGCTCTGGCTCTTGGCTTTGGCTCTGGCTCTGGCTTTGACTCTAGCTCTGGCTCTTGGCTTTGGCTCTGGCTGTGGCTCTAACTCTAGCTCTGGCTCTATGGCTCTGGCTCTAATTCTGGCTCTCAGCTCTCACTTCTAGCGCTCACTCTAGCTCTTGGCTCTAGCTTCTCTAAGCTCTTTCTCCCAGCCTTTTACATGCCTCTGTGAGTCACTCGACTTCCAAGCAACTCCAACAGCAATATGGTGTTGTCAATTGAGCTCTCTGGATTTTCCACTCGACCTCCGAGTTACTCCCTAGACTCTCTGCGCATTCCACATCTTCTCTTTGTTCACTTTTTTTTTCTCCTCTTCTCTTTGTTTGTTCGTGGCTCTTTGAACCATTCCATTCCTCGACTGTTTGTTTCCTCTCCCAACTCTTCGAATCGCCCACCTTTATGCTAGAATTCCCTGCTTTGTGTCATCATCACTATAATGCTTCATAGAGAGGTGGCCACTTGTCTCCTCACGAGCTATGCCTGCTCTTCGTCAAATGGTTCATTACTTAAATTACTCTATGAAATGATTCATCCACCAACTCAACGGTCTAATCGGACTTCAACCTTTATGTGCCAAAGCTTATTTTCTCTGTCAAAACTAGTTTCCCATGAGGTGCAATCTCTATCGTTAGATCTGGGTACCTCCAGATTCTACGATTATCGCCCTTATCGCGCGGTGGACTTGCTCGACCGTTAGCCCGCAATGAGAGTGGTTTCCTCTCTCATCCGCCGGACACGCGCCAATCACTGTATGGCATCGCTGGGTCCTCTGACAATTCTGCTTACCACCCAAAATGCTTCTGATATTCCGCCAGTTTTGGAGTGCGAGACCAGCCTTTCGTTTTAGTGATTTTCCCACATTTTTTGTGCTTTCCTTGTGACCGTGCACTTGGGGCTTTTCCTTCTTGAGGGGTTTTTCCCAGCAATGCGCTAATTGTGCATCAGAAACAGCCTTCATTTTCTAGTATGAGCCTCTTAACTGCCATTTTTACGCCATGCATAGTCCCCATGGGCCACCTATCATTGTGCTTTGACCGAAGGTCCTTGTTGCTCTATGCTAGCTGCAAATTGTCATTGTTCAAAGGTTATTTTTTATAGGTTTTGACATCCATAAGACTTTAAACTTCAGTATGAGCTTTTACAAAGTTCGGGTAGCTTTAAGAGAGTTTAAGGATCCAATTTTGGATCATGCCTTCCCACTAAAATAACTTTTGGTCCACCAAAAAACTGATATACTGATCTGAGCAGTAAATGAGAGTAACAACACCCTCTTCTTTTAGCCTCCCTACACTTGCCTTTGCATAGTGCCTCTGAGCCAAAATCTTCAACCACTCCCCTTCTTGGATGGGTTGGTTGTCTCAGGAAGAAGATTTTTCCTCCTTGACTTCATGCAGAACTTCTATTGTGAAGTTTACAGTTTGAGCTTCTTTGCCTTGATCCTTGATCCAAGGTGGCTCAAACAAATGTGAAGTACATCTTCTCCACAAAGCCTTCATTTGTACCTGTTTGAAAAGCTGCCAACAACAATTGTTAACAACAACAGACATACAGACAACAACTGTTGGAAATAATACTGAGAGGGAGGGGGGTGAATCAGTATTAGCAAATCAGATACTTTTTCATTTTCATACTCAGATTCATATACGCTACTTCAGTTAATGATATCCGCGTATATACGTGACTATGTTAAAAGCAACTAGTGTACATCCAGTAACCTTTATGATTTAGTTATTTCATCTTCAGTGAATGCATCAGAACATTATTAACCATATGAATAGTAAACAAAACAGATCATCACACATAAAGAGCACACATGAACACCATGATATAAGGTGGAAACCCAATGTGGGTGAAAACCACTTGCTGCAATTTGTTTCTATCTTCCTTTAATAAGAAACTTCTTTTACAATGTACTAGTGCGGTCCTTTACCAATACACAGGCTTCTACCTGCAGAAGGTTGCAACCTTCTTAGCTCTTGTACTAGCCATTCCATTTACTAGTACGTAGGCGCTAGCCTACTGAAGGCTCCAACCTACACTCATTGTCCAGCTGCTCCTGGAAGGGAGCTACAACCCCCTGTCTCTTGTACTGGCCAATATGTTTACTAGTACATAGGTGCAGGCCTACGATCATCCAGGGACCACGTTTCATTCATTTTCATACTGCATCCATAAAATAATCATCATTGCAATACAACCTGCATCATCAATCTCTGAATCACCCAATACTGAAACCCTGTCAACAACACAGTCATCAGAACACTGAACAGACTACATAACTCTGCAACAACAACCAGATCCAATAGCAAATTCAAATATCATACTTCATATTGTATAGGCTACTTGGATAAACCCAACCTATGTGTATATGCGCTTTTACCAAATACAACCCACGTATAGATCTGCAAATTCTAACTCATAACTTTGCAGCTATTTCAGACATCAAAACATACCCAGATCATAACATTCATATAATAAACATGCATCAATAGATCTAGTCCATCCATAATCAAACCATATAAAGATAATCATTCCAAGCCTTTAGATCCCATTCCATCGTTCATCATCCTCCACATGAGTGCAACCTTGGTTCAGATCAAGCAAGGCATCACCAACCCATAACCAGCATCTGGATCTCACACTTCATCAGAGATTCATCACTTTCACACTCTTACACCCCCTCTTAGCCTAAATATCTTCTCCTTATATAGGTTTAAGCTTCTCTCAATACCATGGTCCAAAACCATGTAGAACCAATACCTTGGACCCAATACTTGGGGTCGTCACTTCGGACCAAATACTGTGGACCAAATACCAGGGACCAAAACCATGGTTTCCAACATGTACGCACCTTTACTTCTATGAACCCGCATGCGTATGTGTACACGCCTTCTGTTTCGCTAACCATGTGTATACTCGCTTCCATCAAGGTTAACATGCGTATATCTTGTACGCGCCTTTTGCTCAGATAAACCATGTATATACGCACTTTCATCACGGTCAACCTGCGTATATCTCTCTCTTTACATGCTACACTATGATCTATCCTCTGAGTGAGTTGCCATCACCTGTATCATACCTCTGAGTGACTTGCCATCAAGGACAACACTTGAATCATAATGCCAACAATCTCCCCCTTTGGACTTGATGGCAACAACCACACCAAGTCACTCTCCCCCTTTGACATCAAGGGCAAAGGGCGAACCAAGATATTCTCTTCTTTGATCTCCATCTGCTGTCCATACTCCCCCTGAGTATCTGCTAAAATCTCTGATTGAGCTCCCCCTTTGCATATGCCGAGAGGTACCAATCTGTCCATGCTCCCCCTGAGCACATGCAAGGTCTGCAAAAGCATAACATGACTCTATACATACATCATTCTCCCAACCAAGTGGGAATTTTAAACTCATCCATCCAACGAAGTGGGGAAATACCAATTGTTTACATATGACAACCAAGTACATATACATGACTCAACAACAAGAAACATTACATCATCCATCCCATGCATAGTGGGGTAATAAAACAAAGACCAGCAATCTAATCAAGACCAACATCTACCATGTATGATCAGTACCATAAGCATCTGTCATTAGCATCTAGACCTGTAACCTTCAATACCATTCTTTTGACCGACCAACAATAAGTAGAAAGATGTATCATTTAGCTAAATAAGCATCATCACCAAAGACTTCTCATCAAAAATGCCAACAATGCATTATTTAAGTATACTCTCCCCCTTAACCTGTGCCATGCCATCATCAAAAAGTGACTGAACCATATCAGACTTCTGTACTACTGCTTTCTTTCAGAACATCATATACACGATTGTGTAGCGTCGAACACGCGTATATACGCGACTTGTATTCATGAAACACGCGTATTAGATTTAGAACATAGAGGTTCCACATTTTCATCTTCCTCTGAGTCTATCATATCTATGTACTCTGGTATGCCACCTCTTTCTAGCTGTACTTCCTTTTTCTTCCATATTTTCAACTGTGATAATGTTTTCTCCTTTTGGTATGGTGCCCAAAGTCTTCTCCTGCATTCCTTTGCTATGTGTCCACGCTTGTTACATGCATAACATCTTACATGTTTCTTATTCCTTCTGTAGCAATCAACAGCTTTGTGACCAAACATATTGCAAGAAAAACAATATCCTTTGAAGTACCTGGAACGTGAAGATCTTTCTGTGTGATGGTCTTGAACCATTCTACTTCTGCATCTAGTTGCAACAGGTCCATGATTATGACATACATAACATTCAACATTATACATCAGAGGTAATAATCATCTATCACTTCCATAATTAGGAGCAAAATATTTTCTTTGAGGAATTTCTTTCCTTGGTTGCTAATGGGATTGACCTCTCATCTCCTTGTTGAGCCTTTCAGATTTTGCATTATAATTTCTTGTCTTACTTTGTGAACTAGATTCACCTTCAATAGACTCATAAAAGCCAAGACCAGTTTTAATAGCAGGAGACATTTGACTACTAAGAATATCATCCAAGATCTTAGTACTATCTTGAAATCGTAATAGTTTATCTTTTTCTTCTAATTTATCTTTCAAGATGTTTACCTCAACTTGATGTTGTTCTTCTTTTTCCAGACATTGCTTCTTCAAGGTATCTTCAGACTTTCTTCCTTCTTCCACTTGTTGCCTTAGTTTGAGAATCTCATTTTCTTGCTCTTCATTCAACACCTGCAGCATATGTCGAACTATGGAGGCACATTCTAGCTGAGATTTTAAGCTGATGATTTCTTCTTCAAAGGCACTCTCCCTTTTGCTAGGTAGATCTTCTTGATCTAAGATTTTATCTGATGCTTCATTTGCTTGTCCATATTCAATATGAGGTGATTCAGGATCTGAATACTTGCTTCCACTCATCGGCAGGCTGTCACTGTTCCTTTGAGCTGTTTTCTTCTTTTGACGTGCTTTCTTTCCCATTGTTCTACAGATCTCCTTCAAGCGATCAAGCTTCTACCAAAGGACCTGCTCTGACACTAATTGTTGGAAATAATACTGAGAGAGGGGGGGGTGAATCAATATTAGCAAATTAGATACTTTTTCATTTTCATACTCAGATTCATATATGCTACTTCAGTTAAGAATATCTGCGTATATATGCGACTGTGTTAAAAGAAACTAGTGTATATCCAGTAACCTTTATGATATAAGGTGGAAACCCAATGTGGGTGAAAACCACCTGCTGAAATTTGTTTCTATCTTCCTTTAATAAGAAACTTCATTTACAATGTACTGGTCTAGTCCTTTACTAGTACGCAGGCATCTACCTGTAGAAGGCTACAACCTTCTTAGGTCTTGTACTAACCGTTCCATTTACTAGTATGTAGGCACTGGCCTACTGAAGGCTCCAACCTTCACTCCTTTTCCAGTTGTTCCTGGAAGGGAGCTACAACCCCCTAGCTCTTGTACTAGCCAATATGTTTACCAGTTTGTAGGTGCCGACTTACAATCATCCAGGGACCACGTTTCATTCATTTTCATACTGGATCCATAAAACAATCACCATTGCAATACGACCTGCATCATCAATCTCTGAATCACCCAATACTGAAACCCTGTCAACAACACAGTCACCAGAACAGTGAACAGAATACATAACTCTGCAACAACAACTAGATCCCATAGCAACTTCAAATATCATACTTCATGCTGTATACGCTACTTGGACGAACCCAACCTGCATGTATACGCGCTTTTACCAAAGACAACCCGCATACAGATCTGCAAATTCTAACTCATAACTTTGCATCTATTTCAGACATCAGAACATACCCAGATCATAACATTCATACAATAAACATGCGTTAATAGATCTAGTCTATCCATAATCAAACCATATAAAGATAATCATTCCAAGCCTTTAGATCCCGTTCCATCATTCATCATCCTCCACATGAGTGCAACCTTGGTTTAGATCAAGCAAGGCATCACCAACCCATAACCAGCATTTGGATCTCACACTTCATCAGACATTCATCACTTGCACACTCTTACGCCCCCTCTTGGCCTAATGATATTCTCCTTATATAGGTTTAGGCTTCTCTCAATACCATGGTCCAAAACCATGTAGAACCAATACCTTGGACCCAATACCTGGGGTCGTCACTTCGGACCAAAACCATGGTTTCCAACATGTATGCGCCTTTACTTCTATGAACCCGTGTGTGTATGTGTACGTGCCTTCTGTTCCGCTAACCCGCGTGTATACGTGCTTCCATCAAGGTTAACATGCGTATATCTCGTACACGCCTTTTGCTCAGATAACCCACGTATATATGCACTTTGATCACTGTCAACCTACGTATATCTCTCTCTTTACCTACTGCACTATGATTTGTCCTCTGAGTGAGTTGCCATCACCTGTATCATACCTTTGAATGAGTTGCCATCAAAGACAACACTTGAATCATAACGCCAACAACAACTTCATGGGCTAACTGCTGCTTCAACAAAGAAACATATTTCACATCTTGTGAACCCTCCCATGCCTGACACCTTGATACAAATGATAAGCCAATAAAGCATGCCTTTACAAAAAACGACCCTTCAAGTTGAGCATGTAGGAAAAATACCTTTAGGACTCTTTTCCAAAAGATGAAACACTTCATCCTTATCTCCATTTTAGGAACCAAGTTAACTTCTCCCAAGCTAGCATCACATGCATCTCATGCTCAGGCATGCATTCCATCTATCAACTTTCACTTAAGTACATTGTACTTCAGACACTGAAATGAACATATTGTTGCAGAAATAAAGTGAGTTTCCTACTTAACTTCTTTCTATTTACCATTTGGTAAGATCCTGGAACTTGCATTTATTCCACAAAGAAATGCAAACAAATGTATCACTAGACATGTAGCCTTAATTGGATAAGAATTATAACCATTTCTTACCAATCCATTTCAAAGGTCCCTCCTTTGTTTGTACATTAGTATCAATATGTGAATCATCCTAAACCAATCTTTATTTCCATCCCTACCATTTTCTTTTTCCACCTTCTCCTTTAGCTTAAGTGGAAGAAGCGTTGGATTCAAAGTCCAACACCTTTCAGCAAGATGCCCTTGCTTATGGCAGTAAGTGCGACACATGTGCATCCTTTTGACAACATGATTTGCCTTGTCTGTGGACCTTTGGCTGCTTGCTTCTTTTCCTTCAAAAGTTTCCTATATGCTGCCATCCTCTTCCAACATCTAGAAACATAATGGTTATCCAACCACAAAAGGAACATGCAATTTTTTTTCCATGATTTACAAAATCAAAAGGAATCTGTTTAGAACCAGATTTATACCTGCCTCTTTCACCTTTCTTGCCTTCAGGAGGAGGTGAGACAAATGAAGAAGTAGCTCCCTTTGGAGCACTATCACTTTCTTCAAGGTTGTCAAAGTTTCCACAACTCTCTGGTTCAATTAGGTGCTTCTAAACACCTGCATCATGCAAACGATGTTTCGAGCTATTGCATTCCTCTTGAATACAATCCTCACACTTCTGAGGTAGAGGACATGCAATGAAACTCCTTTTCAGAACTGTTTCAATGGCCTTCATGGAAGCTTTGGAATTCTCTCCATAAGACTGTCCATAGCCAAGACCCAAATACATAGGCCTTTCCTCAACCATTATTGGCTCAACAATACCTTGTGCATGTTTGCCCAATCCTTTTCCTTCATAGCCCATCTTAGACATTAGCTTGGAACCTATGCCTCTGGCATGTTTTTCAAAAGAACCAATATAAGCATTCTTAGAAGAATTTGAAGATAAACAAGAATGGTTTACCTCTTCTTCAAATTGATACTTGGCCAAGGTTTCTTTTGCAACAAAGATTTGTGACTCCAACTCATGCATCCTTTTCAGGTTCATACTTGCAATATGAAGTTGCCTCTCCATTTCCTGCAATTTGTTAGAAAGCATCTACTTCTCTTCCCCCACAAAATTCAACTTCTTTCTAACTATGCTACCCTTTGTTCCGTCCTCATACATTTCTCTCTCCATATCCATCATGGTGGACAAGTCCTGCTTCATGTCCCCATTAAAGGAACTTCGGAAGCAAGAAGAATTTGAGAACTCACTTGTAGAAGTTGTCATTTTCAAAATGCACAAAAAAAATTCAAACAAGACTATTAAAGAGCTTATCCAATAACCTCTTGCAATAACCTTTTGTGCTTCAAGGATTGCCCTGAGGTTCTTTGGGATAGAAGAATGCCTTCATCCCTTCTTCCTTCTTGTCCTCCATGGACTAAGCTATCAATAGCTTTCCCTTCACCTCTGCAAAATCAAAACAATAGTCAGTCTACAACCAAGCATACAATCGATGAGGAAATCAATCCTTTACTTTCAAAACACCTTTCAGACAAGCAATCCTTTCCCTGTCAATCAAGCATTCTGTTACAACCTTGTTTGAAGGTGGGGTTAATCAATATTAAGCTCCAATACCACCTAATCTGAAAATGGGGCTCTTAGTCTTCTTGTCTAACTTACAAGAACCTCTCCCACTTCCAAAGCTTTAAATTTTCCCAAGTCTATTTGATTAACCAATGCGGAAATAAGAAATGCTTGAAAATATGTGTGTATGCTTGTATTTGTTTACAGCTGATTATTTACTTTAGAATCTATTGTTTGTGCTGATATGGGAAGTTACTTAAACTGATATACAAATGCATATAACAATAGTTAAAGTAGCAATAAATAAAAAAACACATAAGACAACAGTATAATATGGAGTTCACCCTGATATCTTGGGCTACAGCTCCTTGAGCTCTAACCAACTCGATTAGGCTCTCTAGGATTATGGCATTAGTTCTTTTACAAGTGCCTACACTTAACTCCAATTTTTTATACAGGAACATTGGGCTTAGAACACCATCTTATCCCTGGCTCTTGGAGCTCTTCGGCTTTCTAGCTCTGGCTCTGGCTCTTACTCTGGCTATGGCTCTGACTCTAGCTCTAGCTCTGTGGCTCCGACTTTGGTTTTGGCTCTTAGTTCTCACTTCTGGTGCTTGCTCTGGCTCTTGGCTATAGCTTCTCTAAGCTCTTTCTCTTGTCCTTTTACATGCCTCTGTGAGTCGCTCGACTTCCAAGCAACTCCAAAATTAATATGTTGCTATCAATTGAGCTCTCTGGCTTTTGCACTTGACCTCCGAGTGACTCCCCTGACTCTCTACACATTCCACATCTTCTCATTGTTCGCTTTTTTTATTGTCATCTTCTTTTTGTCTGTTCATGGCTCTTAGAACCATTTCGTTCCCCGACTATTCCTTTCCTCTCCTGGCTCTTTGGATCGCCTGTCTCTATGTTAGAATTCCCTGCTCTATGTCATCATCACTGTAACGCTTCAGAGAGAGGTGGACACTTGTCTCCTCATGAGCTAAGCCAGTGCTTCCTCAAACGGTTCATTACTTCGGTTACTCTGTGAAATGATTCATCTGTCAACTCAGCGGTCCAATCAGACTTCAATATTTGTGCGTCGAAGCTTATTTTCTCCATCAAATCTGGTTTCCCATCGGGTGCAATCTCTACCGTTAGATCTGGGGCCTCCAGATCCTACGGTTATCGCTTTTATCATGCAGTTGGCTTGCTCAATCGTTAGCCCGCGATGAGAGTGGTTTTCTCTCTCATCTGTCAGATACGCATCATTCACTGTATGGCATCGCTGGGTCCTCTGACAATTCCGTTTATAGGCCAAAACACTTATGATATTCTATCGGTTTTGGAATGCGGGACCTGCTTGTCATTTCAGTGCTTTTCCCATGGTTTTCGAGTTTTCCTTGTGACTGTGCGCTTGGGCCTTTTCCTTCTCAACGGGTTTTGCCCAGCGATGCGTGATTAATGCTTTCCGCTAATCATGCATCAGAAACAACCTTCGTTTTCTAGTCTGAGCCTCCTAATTGCCATATTTCTGTCATGCACAGTCCCCATGGGCCACTGGTCAATGCGCTTTGACGAAGGTCTTCGTTGTCTGTGCTGGCTATAAATTCTCATTGTTTAGAGGTTATTTTTGATAGGCTTCGACATCCATAAGACTTTAAAATTCGGTATGAGCTTTTACAGAGTTGAGGTAGCTTTAAGAGAGTTTAAGGATCCAATTTCAGATCATGGACAAATAAAAGTTGTTTTAGATTCATCTTGTGGGATGCTATTGATTTCATTGTAACTAGAAAAAAAAATCCATAAATTAGAAAAATTTTCATCTAGCACGTTCATCAATTATCTGGTCGATAAAGGGAGTAGGATAATTGTCTTTTGGATAGGCCTAATTTACATCCCTATAATCGATGCACACTTAAATTGTCCCTTGTTATTTCATGACAGGAACAATGTTGGAAACCCAGTCAGTAAGAGGTACAAGGTAAATGAAACCAACATGCAAAATATTTTCAACTTCTACTTTAATGGAAGTTGATTTCTTTGGATGAACAGGTAGAAGCCACTGTCGTATTGGTTTGACATCATGATACATTTTGATTTCATGCTCAACAATTCGAGAGTCTATACCTAACATCTCCTCATATGACCATGCAAATATATCTTGAAATTCATGAAAGAGAGTACTGTAATTATCAAGTTCTGATGGAGAACAAGGTTTTCTGAGATGAATGTTTTCTACAACATTAGGATTGGTCAAAATATTAATAGAAATCATTTCTTCAATATTTAACAGGTTTTTCTCGAAACCTACAGTATATATGAAAACAAAATACGAAAGAAAATCAACAACTGAAGGGTGGTTAAGTTCATTTGAGTAATATTTAATGTCATCTGGAAGATGGGAATGATGATCATAATATTCCCAATGTTCTTTTCCTATCATCATTGATTGGATGATTCCTTCATTTGTAGAAAATATACGTGAAAAAGGATATGAACAAGTACCATATTCTAACAAGCGGTCTACCCATACAATTGGTGAAAGTGGATTTGGTTTTGCCGCACAAGCCAAAAAAATTGATTGCTATGCAAGTTCAATGGGGGTTAGCAGCATAACTTCAATATTACTATCAACTTCAGAATTGTTGGTAATCCTTCTTAAATCAGATGGGGTGGAGGAAATCATGTTGCAAGTCTCTACTCTTGCCACTTCTGCCAAATCAGATGGTGACAGTAGTGTAAAAGTACCCATTAGGGAAGGATCTTTAAAGAGACCTACACCAACATTTTGAACTGATAGTGTGAGTCCATGTATCAATGGAATGCTTCCAGTACCCTGAGAACTAGATTCAAAGAAGCCAAGCTTATCAATAACTTTGATTCCACCTTTATGAGGGAATGTACTTGTACGAATGTATGTGGAAACCATGGTAGCCATAGCATATACCCATGGCCTTCCTAGTAGAATGTTGTAATCAAGGGGCCTATCAACGACCTCAACTTCAATAGTCAATGTTTTCCCCCCTAGCTCAATTTCCAGGTTACTCAAAATCCAACAAGGCATATATGTTCGTCCGTCGAAAGATTTTTAACGTTGTTGGTGATCATGACAATGGTGGTGAACCAAGTGTTTTCCAGCAGCTCATTGACATAATGCAAGTAGATGACCCCTTGTCAATAATAGTTCGGTGAACATTTTTACTGAGAGCCTTTACTTGAATCGGGAAAGCTAATTATGTCGGTAACTGTGGTGTATATCCTGCATGGTTAAAAACCAAAAGATTGGAATCTATAGGGTCTATTTCACCAATTACTGACAGCAAAGCCTGCTTCTGGGAGGGACAGTTTTGTAACACCTCGAGTGTCGACATAGTAGAAGGTAATTGAGCAAGGTCTTCTACTATGTTATAATTTTGAGCTGCTCGAGCTCAAGGGTTAAATGTCAATTTATGCACAACACCCTTTGGTGGTTTTCTTATCAATTCTGGTGCAATAGGTGGTAGAATATTTTCAAATGAAGTTTAATTCGAAGGATTAGCTTGATTAGTGGCCTGATTATTCAACAATGACGGTGGATTTCCATAATATTTATTTCATTTCAACAACAAAACTTCGTTTTGAGGCTTTGTAATGGGCAACATAAGTACTTGGGATGTGGAAGCATCGTCTGTCGCAACCAAATGTGTCTTCGGGTTTGCAAATGGATCAGTCAATACTGTAGATGTGTTAGAAGTCTTTAAAAGCTTAGAGACTGTCGAGCGGTGTGGACAATCTCTTGTAAAATGCTCATCATTACATATCAAATATGGATAACAAGGTTTCCTTGCCGAAGTAGAGGAATCAGATGATTTCTCTTAGGGGGATTATCTTGTTTCTTCTTGTTTTTACCCTTCTTCTTTCCTCCTAGTTGCTTTTAATTCTTACCTTTGTTAGATGACACGGCATGGGCTTCGGAAGCAAGAGTGTTTTCTGATGTATTGGAAGTTTTATTGGAAATGGAAAGTGTTTGACCAGATGGTGTACCTATCATTTATGTGCTTGAAGAACCAATCACATCGTCGTCTGCATGAGAGTCCTTACCTGATTGTGGAGGAAGAGGAACAGTGAAAGCTGGTTGGGGTGCATTCAGAATCTTGTCGTAGAGCATGCCAGATTATGTATAAATCAAATCCAAATATTGGGAATGAGAAATTACTTGCTCTTCTATGACAACTCCACCTTTTGCCACATCCACGATGATTGTTGGAAGCAAGGATTTTATAAACCACTAAGCCAAAAGCTAATTAGGAACATAAGTCTTAACCATTCGACGACGATGCTGCCACTCATGAATATGATCTGATATATGAGTAGCAACAGTATGTTTAAAGTATGTTTAAAGTTGGTAACTCAATGTACCACTTCGCATCCAGAGCAGTAAGCGTTCTTTGGAAAAGATGGAGTCTAACTTAGTCATCGTTTAAGGAGTTTGATGAACACCACAAATGAAAAGTCATGACATGATTTGATGGGTCTTCTTCGGGATTTCCATTTAATTTCGGAATGTGAGAAGGTAACTTATGCGAAATCACCAGTCACCAAGGTGCATATAAAATTGGATCATTCGTGAGCCAGTTCAAATCTGGTAATTCTAGAGTTGCTACAAATGACAATTGTCGATTCAAATCAGGTTGAGCATACCCAGGATATGATGGAATTTCCTGAACAATAGGTCTTTGCATACTAGCATAGGGCATCTGTATCTGGTAACCTTGATAAGGTGGTTGTTGAACATATCTTGTATAAGGTGGTTGTTAATAACCAGGTTGAATTTGAGGTTGTCCATAACCAGCAAAGCCTTGTTGATTAGGACCTTGGTAAGCTTGATATTATCCAAACCTAGGTTGAGCTTGTTGTGCAGGTCCAAATTGGGTTGGAATTGCTAGAATTGAGGTTGTTGATATTGGGGTTGCCACAGTTATTGAATCAACTGTTGTTGTTGTTGGTACAACTGTTGTTGATTCAATGGTTGTTGTTGCCCAACAATGTAAGGTTGACTGGGTTGTGAATAAACTATACTAGTGTAAGCCTGAGTCACTCCAGTTAAAGGTACACTAACCTGAGGTTGTTGGACCCCAGACACAAGCGGTTGTTGTACAACAACTTGAGAAACTTGGACTTCCTAAACCGAAACTTGTGGTTGCGAGGTATAAGGACCAATTTGTATGGGTTGAGATACAACCGTTTGAACTTGTGACTATGGTACAGTGGTAACAACAGGTGTAGTGGGAATAGCTGACATAGTTTACAATGGTTGTGTTGGATACACAAGCCTTGGTTGAACTGGAATTGTTGGTTTCCATTGACATACTCACATTCCAGACTGACCAGAATATGGTGGGATACTATCATATGATGGTCCTCTAGAATATGGAGGATAAGGTGAATAAGCATATTTCTCTCCATATGGTGGCAATCCAGTAAAATTCCGGTTGAGGACATGGTTGATGACCATAGCGTAGAAGCAACCCCTGAGTGGGTTCCAGATATAGATTGGTAACCAACCGAGACAGATGATTCACCATATAGATGTGACTCAGGAGTAGTAGAAAACATCGAAGAGGTTGCAACAGAAGGCTCTGTCGCAGCTACATCAAATGATACAATCTGGGATGTTGACGGTTGTTGAGCCATAGTTAACTGACCCAATAGATGTCCTAAAGAATCAACGAGTACTTGAAAAGAAGCAGGATCAAAAGGAGCAATAAAATGAGGAGTATAAAGGTAAATATAAAGTCTGGTTCCAAGATGGAATGGGGTTCCAGGTGTATTATCTTCTTCAAATTATTCCTCAACAACAATTAAACCTGGTGGAAGAACTTCACTGTCAGGTCCGTAATAGACTTCTGCTATTGGTAAAGTGGAAGTTTCAGTAGTTACTGATGTTTCAGGGTTAACTGGTTGATCTTCTTCTAGTAAAGTAACAACTTCTGAATGTTCAAATTTGAAGTCCAAATGTTCTGGTAAAAGAAAAATAGTTTTAGGGAGAGGTTCTTGGATAACTTCAGGTTCAGAAGTAACTTCTGTTTGAACTGTGATAGGTTCTGGGTTGTTAATTTTAGGTATGTTCTATGCTAGAGCAATTTATTTCAATTTTCACAATTAGCTCAATATCTTTTCCCAATTAGAAATCACATCAACATTAAAGTAAACTATAGATAGAACATAAATATAAATCGTAGAAGACAAGCCAAGACAAGAGGACACAAGATGTGGTGCTAGCCAAGGAAAAAACCCAATGTGGTGAAACCCTTGATAATTCTTCTTATATGTTCTTCAATAGTTTAGTAGAGAGAGAGAGAGATAGTACATTTACAACAGAAGTCAACACTTTGACTTATCTAGATAAGAGCATCGATCATCTCTAAGAAGATGATACATGAGATCAGTTAAAGACATGCTGCTTCAACTAATTCTTCAAGGTGACTCCTTTGCCTATCGTTGTATTGCATTTTGTCATCATGTTACACCTCACTACACTACACCATGTTGCACCCATCATCACTATGTTGCATCTCATCACGCTTCATTAATCACGATTGTACCCATCATTGTACTGCATTATGTGCCACTGCTACACCATGTTTCCATCCTGACCTATGTGTTGGCTGCACCTTACTTGCTTGTTTCCCCTTCCTTGCTTGTTGCCCCTAGCATGCTTGTTGCATGCTAGTTGTCCCTTACATGCTAGCTGTAACATTACATGCTTGGTGTATTTTCTGCTAAGTACCATACAACTGTCCCAATGTTAGTTAGTTGTCCCTTGTATGCTACTCTCCTTTGAAGGCAGATGCTCCGGCTGGTTCGGTAGTTCCTGACAGATCTGGCAGTTCTAGCTATTACCGACAGTTTTAGTTGTTCCTCGCATTTTCGGTTATTCTTGGCATGTTAGGCCCCTATACTACTAGTGTCACCCCTTATTGTTATTAGTACAAACCACTTATTATATTGATGTACCCATGTAGTGCCCATATTGTTACTATTGTGCCCCATAGAAGCCCACTATTATTATTATTGTGCCCTTACATTATTATTTTTATGTCGGCTCTGGTTATGTTATGACCCCTTAGACTCCTATATATAGAAAGGAGGTCTTTTCATTTGTATCATCCAAGAATTGTTCATTTATGTAATGTAAAGGAGGTTGCCCTCGAAGAGGCTGAATTCTAAGGCGTTGATCTATCTTTTCTATCTTTTCTTGAGTTGGTTTCATAACATTTGGTATCAGAGCTTTGGATTCTAGGGTTTCGCTTCTCCAAAAAAGTCATCGTGGCATTTTCGCTATAACTTTTTTTCTGTGACGTTTCAGAAGTCGAAAAAAACCCATTTGAGAAGACTTGGCGCTGAACTTTGGGTCCGAATTTCAGAGCGTTTCGCAGGATATTTTCGGAGATATGATCTGAGGAATTTCGCCTTTTTGCAGACTCCTGAATTACACTCAAAACAGGTGACCTGGGGAAAATCGTCATAACTTTCTTTCTGAGCATCGGATTGAAATTTAGTAAGAAGGTACAGAAAGAGGACGGATTGTAGTTTTCATTTATATATTTTTCAGAGTCAAAGGTTGAAACAGTGACATGTGGCACGTCGTACAAGTTCGCTCTACTGAATTAGTCTATAATCAGGTCACTGTGGGAGATTTGTCATAACTCTTCATTGGAGAATCCAATTGGGGTTAGACTGGTGGCATTGGAAAGAGGACATAGAGGACTACTGCAAGTCGCAATTTTAGAACTTAAAGATCTGAAAATACATAGTCACAGTAATTTCAAGATCGTGCTCCTAAAATCAAGAAAAAGCAAGATGAGGAAGTTTGATGGCAAGGATCCGGTAAATTGGATACGTCAGATGGAGCAATATTTTGATCTACATGGTGTA
>APFE031571306.1:100013-110753 GCA_000404065.3 Pinus taeda
TATTGCTTAGCAATTAGCACTTTTAAATATTTTTAGAGCATTAGTTAATCTTCAGTTATTATTAATGTCTTTGCAGTAATAATAGTAAATAAAAGAAAACAATAGGCATAATAATTTTAGCTAGAAAACCCCCTTCAGGTAAAAAACCATCGAATGATTTTCTAATAAATTATTTAATCTTCAACCCTTATTGAAATGAAAGCAACAACTTCCTAGAATTCTAGATAATCATTCTTCTCCAACTCCCACTGGAAGGATGCCCCAACACTCTTGTTTCTTCAGTGACCAACTAAATGGATGCCCCAACACCCTAGCAAGACACAAATTGCCCTAGCACCACCCTACCAACCTAAAGTGTTCACAGGCCCCAACCTATAAGTGACTTCGTACACTTGCCTAACACCTCCCTACCACCCTATAATGATTGAAATAAGACAAGACTATGGATTCCCAAAACAGGGACAATAATCCATGATACAATAAGATGTACAATGATGTTCGTGTACTTGAACAAATACCCAATCACTCTATGAATTGCAACCCAACCATGACATCATCCCAACAGTGACTCCTATACCTCCCAACATTGCCTCTTCGACTCTAGGCAGAATGAATCTTTCAAAAATGACTCTTTTGCAATCTTTACAATGATGACTCTTTCACAAATAACTCTTTTACAACTTTACAATGATGACTCTTTTACAAATGGCTCTTTTACAATGATGACTCTTTTACAAATGGTTTTTTTACAATGATGACTATTTTACAAATGGCTCTTTTAAAACTTTACAATGATGACTCTGGCCTTGATAATACTTCACGATATTTGGATGGTTGTCATGTCTTCAAGGATGTCCCACTACAATGCTTCCTTTGATTTGATACTTTTGCTCTCAAATTTTTTCTTGATGTTGTAATTGAATATTCTTCTACCCGCATGCAAAATTTTCTCAAAGAAACCAATCTCAAAACAAAACAAAATACCCTTCAACTTACCTCTCCCTACAAAACACATGTAAGTGCATAATAATGAATAAATATAAATTAAAATTACAATGCATACCTAAAGTGTGCTTGTCACTTTTGTTGTTGACTTGTTGCATCAGTAGACAAGGACTCCCACTCTTGATATAGGCCTAGACTCTATGTAGGCTATATCCAAAACTGACCCTTGATTGTTGATGTGTGGTCACTAATGAAGTGATCCTTGAATGCATGTGTTTTCTTGCCTTCTAGGAAATCGATATGGAATCTGTTGTATCTATGTAATTACAAATCTCTAAGGTATAAAATTTCATCTTGTCGCATCCCTCTGAGTCCTCTTTCCAATCCTCTGATCAATATTGGATTCTTCAAGAAAGAGTTATGCTCAATCTCCCACAATGACTTGATTATATACTAGTTCAGTAGAGCAAACTTGTACGAAGTGCCACGTGTCAGTATTGCGACCTTCAGCCCTAAATATGATACCCAAAAAACTACAATCCATCCTCTTCCTTTCACAATTTACAACATTTGAATCCAATGCTCAGAGAGAAATTTATGATGATTTTCCCAACGTCACTTGTTTGACATGGAGTTCGGGAGCCTGCAAAAAGCCTAACTTCCTCATATCATATCTCCAAAAATATAGCGAACCAAGATCTAAAATTTGGTCAAGAGGTTCATCAAGATTGCACTAAAATGGGTTTTAATTTCGTCTTTTGAATCTTTGTAGAAAAAAATTATATTGAAAATGCCACAATGACCTGTTTGAAACCACAAAAATCCCTTCCAAAGGAGGATATGAGGGTCATTATTTATATCAATGTTTTGAGTTGAGAGGGTCCTCAACAAGTGAATGTTGGAGGGATCTTAGGAGCAAAAAAAAATGATTAATTATTTACTACTCAATGACTACAACGGATTATAAGTGTCATGTGACAACCCCATAGGGTTTTAGCCCACTAATTGGGGTTACTAACTAAAAACACGAATATCTCTCAAACCGTGAAGAATTACATGGCTTGCCATATATCAACAAAAACATCTCAATGAGTAGAATCTATCTAGGAGATCCCTGACTCAGAATAGAGTAAGAGTAAGTTGTCAAGTAAAAATTCCCATGCAATATCAGGGTAACCCCTAGTATTGCTTGGGTTGATATCAATGACAACCACTAATCAACATTTATTTCTTAGATCCCATTGTATTATGTGTTCTGTGTTGAAGCATATTTAGGACACTCTAATGTGACATATTTATTGAAAATTTAACTGTTTGGGATCTTACATTATGTAATTGGCCCGATGAATAAACATATATTCATATGTTAACCCTAGTAAAGATGCACTGAATCTCCTTGAATACCATGTAATTATTGGGGATTTTGTTCCTTTTCCTTGATTTTCTATAACTCATTCATTTGATTAGTTTATCACAATCAAATAAATGGTTTTATTAGGTTATTTTAATCGAAAGATTTAAGCGCATGAATGTAATATAACACTTGATATAACTTGTCCCATTTTTATGACATGGGAAAGACATATCATTATTCTAGTTTTCTAATGTATTGGCTTAAAATTTTTGTTGTGAATAGTTGGATTGAAATTTGGTTATGCTTCCCATTGGTTAGGTTTACTATTGCATTAATTAATAGAAATATATGTTTTTTTCTTTTATATGTTTAACACCATGGTCGAAAAATGTCATAATTTTAAGGTTTTTTAGAGTCGTGATATTTATCTTCAATGCCATGGTTGAAAAAGGTTGGAATTTTAAGGCTTTTCAGAGATGTGATATTTTATCTTTAATGACATATTTGAAAATTGCTGGAATTTTAAGGTTTTTTCATAGTCATGATATTTGATCTTTAATTTCGTTGCTAAAAAATATTGAAAATTTACCCACAAAAAATGTTGTTCCAGCATTAACACTTTTTGTTTTTAGGGTGTTTTTCATGTTTTTTACACAAAAAATTGGTTTTGTACTGTCATTTTTAGAAAAAATTTAAATTCCCCCCCCCCCCCTCCCCCCCAAAAAAAAGTATATCATTCCAGCATACAATTTTTCAATTTTTTCTTGTTTTTCATATTTTTTGAGGGTTCCTCACTAGAGTTCTAGTTTTGAGGTCATAGTTCTCATTAATTCGATAATTGTGTTTATAAAGGAAATGAGCACCAAAGTAAAGGAAGGAAAGCACATTTATTTGGATCATCATGGTTTGATTAGACCCATAGTCATGGATACCCTAGAAGACTAGCAAAATCTTTCCTCCTAGGAAGAATTCATTGACATGGACAAGAAGATTTTTCTAGAAGCTCCATCAGAACTCAAGATAGGGTCAAAATAGGTAGAGATAAAGGAAAATATAAAGTAAGAAGCAAAGGAAAATATAAAGGAAAAGATAGAGGTAGAGGAAAAGGTCAAAATTAAGCCAAAAATAGAGGAAAAAAAGCTAAGAGAGAGTTGGCTAAGCTCCATTAGCAGAAACAAAGGCTTAGAATGTACCAGTACCACAAGCAAAATCTCAAAATCCTCAAGAGGCTATTAGGCACAAGCAAGACCAACAAAGAAGATAAACAAGGAGATAGAAGAAGGCACTATAGCTCAAAGAGAAGAAAATATAAAGGAGGAGGTTGATGCTACTTTAACATCCCTAAGCATTCCAACAAGGCCCAAAACAAGAAAACCAAGAAACCCTGATATTTATTTTAGGAGAAGGAAAAGTAATAGAATAAAGTTCACAGGAAAACTTTAGTCTCCATCTCCCACTCCAATCACCACAAAAGAATCACCTAGCGCTGAGAAGGAAGGACCTCAAGAGAAAGAAGTGCAAAAGCTAATGGTAACTCCCACACTTCCTAAGGGAAAAGAATTGCAAACACAGCCAAAAAGGCCAAGCACTCAAGCTACGATATCACATGAGAAAGCTACAACAATACATGAGAAAATTGTTGTGCTAAAAGAACACACAACAATGCTACAGGAGCAACCAACCAAGCTATTAAAACGTATAGTAGCACCGCATGAAGCTCCAAAAAACCCCTATTCCTGCTACTCTTGGATTGAGGCAGGGAAAGTACTCCCTATTCACTTAGCACTCTTATTCTTTGAGCTCAAGGGAGAAAAGGTTAAAACTAACAAGTGGAAGTAGATTGTAGAACCTAAGGGGGTTGTTGATGTTAGCAGAATGGAAGAAGAGATGAAAAAAATGAGAGAGGAGAAGACCCTCCTCAGGTTTGATGAAGCTAACAAAAGAGACCATCTGGAAAAGGAGAATAAAAAGCGAAGGACCTAGTTGTAGCAAACACAAAGGTTGCTACATGAAAGGGAAAGCCATGTTGCTGCCTTAGAACCAAATATAGGAACTATGACCCACCTCTCTTAGAACCTATGAGTTGCATGTACCCTTGAAAGACATATTCCCTATTTTAAAAGATCAATGGTGCCAAATCCAAATCAGAATGCTAGCAAAAAGCGATTCTCTCCTTGTGTAAGATGTTTGCAAACTTATTGACTTTTTCCTCCAAAGCAACATTGAGGACAATGTCAAAATTGTATAATTCTACATGCACAACTTGGTGTTGCCTGAAATGAACATATGGGACCCAAATCTGTATTTGGTGGATGCATAATTGATGGCCCTAACCTCATGGCTAAGGAATGAAGAAATCAAGGTGGAGGAGGTAAAGATATCATTAGCCAAAGAAATGGAGGAACCAATGTGAGTTAGGACAAACATTTAGTGTTTTCCAAAATCATTTCTCCTCCTTCAAAATGAAGAAGAATATTCCAACGTAACCAAAAATGGTGAAAATTGACCCAAAAAACAAGTCCAATATTTTATTAGAATTATTTTGCATACCTAAGTGAAGTGTTTTGAATGAATCCCCAAGCAAGGAAAAGAACGCTTAAGCAACATACAAATGAAAAGAGGATGAAAGGTGAAAGGTTTCTTAAGATGTGACTTATCAATATGGTTAAGTCACTTTCTCCCCTATTCCAGTCTCCATGGCCCATCTCCCTCATGTTGCTCCTAGGATGTTGTTGTCTTCAAGTGCACTTTATTTTATTAATATTAAAAAAATAATGAAATAATTCATATATGAATAGTCTTATCATACGGAGTGTCATCTTGGTGGTAGTTAATAGAATTGAATGTTAGTTTTGTTGGAAGGTAGAAGGAGGAGCTCTCATGGCGGTCGTTAGGGTTTGATCTTTTGTTTTAGTTTCAGGCTCAGCCCTGTGGTTAGTGTAGTAGCAGTTGACCAGATCTTACGCTGGTGTCTATGAACACTATCGAGGTTTAATCTTTCAAGGAACTAAGGCGTTCGCAGGTCTGGAAGCAGTCTTCTCCCGTCTCGAAGCCCTGCTTCGTCAGGGTCAAGTGCTGACCAACTGCATGGAAGTGAAGGGGTCCAGTGGGGCCCCTACTTTCAAACAAATAGTTATGCAAAAACAGAAGAATGATAGAAAGGAAGGGGTTAGGATCTCTGGGCTGGACAACAACAAGCAACTTGGCAGAGGAAATAAGGATCAACCTTAAGGGAACACTAACAAGACAAAAGAAACAACGCATAGCACAGGCCCAGAGACAGAAAACCTGACAGGAGCTAAAGACAAAACTCCTTTAATAATCAACTCTTCAGGAAACGAGAAACGACAAGTTGATGATGAAAGGAAGCAAATAGGGGATAGACAAGGCAAGCCGGTAAAGGAGGGGGAACCCAGTTCAAACCCCAACAAACTCACCTCATCCAGTGGAGCCTACAAACCAAAAAAGACCAATAACCTACGGGTAGTTATCACTGACCCAGAGATTCAAGCATACAGGGAGCATATGACGGAACGGGCCATCATCTGCAAGTTTATGGGTATTTGGCCGTCTGAAAGATCTCTTTGTCATTGGATCAAATTGCATTGGAAACCTCGAGGGGATGTTAAACTTCACCTTGGAGCCAAAGGCTTTTTTACTGTAGACTTCTCCAACCTAGAAGACAAGGACAGAGTTTTTGAAGGAGGCCCTTATTTTTTGGCTTCAGCAGGTCTGTATATGAGACCATGGAAGCCAAATTTTGCCCCGGAGAAGGAGTCTTTCACCCAAGTCCTAGTTTGGATTTGCTTATTCTCTCTTCCAATAGACTATTGGGGTCTGAATGCATTGAAACAAATTGGTGACAAGTTGGGAACATTCATCAAAGCCTCTGAAGCGACTCTCCAAAAGAGATACACTTCTTATGCCCGGATTTGCGTTGAAATGGACGTCTCTGGGGCACTACATGAAGGACCCTAGCTGGAATATAGGGACGAGGATTACTTTCAGGATATCGATTATGAGCAGATTCCCTTCCGTTGCCTCAAATGCCATGAACATGGGCATCTGATAAGCGATTTCCCAAAGATCAAGAAGGAGAAAGAAACCGAATCAGCTCAAGCCCACAAAGATACAGAAATCTTCATCAAACCCAAATCCAAACACAGAGTAAATAGACGAAAGAATCTCAGAGGAAACATGGAAAGAAACATCCATAGCAATCCTTTTGTGATCTTAGACCCTGAAACTGACTCGGAGGATAAGCACAAAGCCCCAACATCAGGAGCAGAGAATGAAGAAAAAGAAACACCCACAGGGGAAGACACGCATGAGGAGAACTTCAATAATGAGGTTCAAATGCAGAAGAGAACAGAGGACACTGAGGAAGAAACTGACATGCTGACCAGTGATGGCGGTAGCGAAGAACAAGATTGGGAAAATGCGTTAGCAAGAGAAGGTTTGAACCTACCAGCAATAGCTGAGAACTGGAAATCCCGAGGGATAGAAAACGCTTCCAAGGAAGAAGTCAGAATAGTAAATGACCTCTTCATAGCAAGGCAAAAAGCAGAACTAGAAAGGCAGAATAGGAAGCTAGGTGTGGTGAAAGGCAATAGTTCACATTCAAAAAGTCCCCTATGGAAGACATCCAGTTCCAAAAAAAAGAAGAGAAGAGGTCGGAAAACAAGTGGTGAAGCACTACAAGAGCTAGGCATGATCATGATAAACTCAGGAAAGATGAAGGCACTCACCGCCTTCTAGTCCTTCCAATAAAACTCAGTTTTCTATGAAGATAATCTCATGGAATGCCAGAGGGCTCAATAGCCAGGCGAAACACAGGATTTTAAAGAGGAAAATCCAAAAATATAAACCAGAAATCATGTTTTTACAGGAAACTAAATGTAGCAGCCCCCATATCAGCAATCTTTGCATAAAACTGGGAAGTCATATGGAAGTTCTAGAAAATGAAAGTCAAGGAAGAGAAGGAGGCCTCGCAACCATGTGGGATTCAAGGTAATTCTGGTTCCTTCCTCTGTATCAATATTTATAGTCCTCAGAAACTAGAAGATAAGATAACATTTTTAGAAACTTTATCTAAAATTATCAGAAGGCATCCGAGACCTAAGTGCATTTTGGGGGGAAATTTCAATATGATAACTACCCTGTTGGAAAAAAAAGGAGGTCTCAGGAAACTAAACAGAGATGCGGAAGCCTTCACAAACTTCATTGAAACTGTCAAACTTGTTGATGTCTACCCCAAGAGTGGCCTTTTCACTTGGAACAATAGAAGGGGAGGTGACAAGCTAATTTCTTCCCACCTGGATAGATTCTTAATCTCAGAAAGAATCATAATGGATGGCATTACAGTGGAATCAGATATCCTTCCCTGTGGGGGATCGGATCGCTGGCAAATCTTGCTCATTGTTGAAGTTCTGGGCACCCCGAGGAAAAAACCCTTCCGGTTTGAGAAGTTCTGGTTAGACCACCCCAACTTCCTTGAAATGGTAAAGAAATGGTGGTCAGAACCCTTGGAGATTAGTGGATCCAAAATGTTCAATCTTCAAAAGAAGCTAAAAATAACTAAACAAAAGATAAAAGATTGGAACAAAACAGTCTTCGGAAACATTTTCCAGGAGAAGATCATTCTCGAGAACAAACTGGAACAGATCCATAGAGAAGGTGCAACAGGAAACCTCAGTGTCGAGGCTTTGGAACAGGAAAAAACTCTCTCTCAACAATGGCATAAGCGCTGCTCTCAAGAAGAGACTCTATGGAGACAGAAGTCAAGAATTCAATGGTTAAAAGAGGGAGAGCTAAATACTAAATTTTTCCACAGATCGGATCTAGACCATAGAAGTAGCAATCGAATTCTTGAATTGAAAAACAACACAGGGGAGATCCTAAAAAGCCACAACGGCATATCTACTCTGCTCTCGGATCACTTCAAATCAATTTCTCAGGAACCTCCCATAAACAAAGGGGAAGCCATTAAGGAATTAACAGCAGCCATCCCGAAGACTCTTACTTCAGATCAGAATTGGGCTCTGTGTAGGGAAGTATCCTTGGAAGAAGTAGAGGAAGCAATCAGGAGTATGCCCAACGACAAAGCTCCAGGTCCAGATGGGTTCACCATCAATTTCTACAAGGCCTGCTGGAGTATTGTTAAACAGGATGTGTGGGAGGTGGTGGAAGACTCCAGAAATTCAGGAACTATTCTAAAATCCCTCAACTCCACCTTTCTTGCACTCATACCCAAGGATGAAGAAGCAAAAACTCCTGATAAATTCAGACCTATTGCATTATGTAATGTAATATACAAGATTATATCAAAAGTTATAGCTAGCAGATTGAAGACGATTCTCCCGGGCATAATCTCAGAAGATCAATCGAGCTATGTTGAGGGCAGGCAAATTCTCGACAATATCCTATTAGCACAGGAGATGATTCATTCCCTACATTCAAGGAAAGAGGCAGACATGCTCATGCAATTGGATCTCTCAAAAGCTTATGATAAAGTCAGCTGGAAATACCTCGAAGCTGTTTTAAGAACTTTTTCCTTCTGCAGGACATGGATCAAGTGGATCATGGCTCTTATCAAATCTCCAAGATATTCCATCCTTGTCAACGACGCTCCCTCTACACCTTTCACTCCTTCGAGGGGAATCAGACAAGGGGATCCCTTATCCCCTTTTCTCTTCTTCATCCTTATGGAAGGCCTCAGTCGAACCATAGCCAAGAAGAAAGCAGAGGGAAAAATAAAAGGTCTTCAGCCTATAAGATCGCTTCCAGCCACTACTCATCAATAGTTTATCGACGACACCATGTTACATGGAACTCCCACAGTGAAGGAGGCGGTTGCCTACAGGGACACCCTAGATCTCTTCAGCCAGGCCTCTAGTATGGAAATTAACTTCTCTAAATCTACTATTTTCTTTTTCAACACCCACCCGACAGTTCAATCTCACTTAGCCCAGCTATTAGGATTCAGGATTGGCTCCCTGCCTTCAAGATACTTGGGAGCTCCCCTGACTCTCAGACTCTGGAAGAAAGAGCATTGGGAGAAAATTCTAGCCAACTTGAAGAAAAGATGCTCACATTGGACGAACAGAGCTCTTAATCTGGCAGGCAGGCTCATCCTAACCAAATCCGTCCTTCAGGCCATCCCACAATACCTTCTCTCAATGCTTCCTGCCCCTAAAGGTATTCTGCAGCAAATAAGAAATATCCAGTGATCCTTCCTTTGGAGCGGTAATGGTGATAAGAAAAAGTGGGCTCTAGTAGCTTGGAACAAACTCTGTATGCCGAAATCAAGGGGGGGTTTCAATCTAGTTGATCCAGGGGTGGTCAACCGAACATGTGGAGCTAAAATATGGTGGAAATGGATTGAAAACCCTACCTTACCATGGGCTAGGCATTGGAAACAAAAATATGTTCCGGACTGGGATACTCAAGAACTCATCAGACTACAGGAAACCCCAGAAGGCTCACCCATATGGAATCATGCCAAATGCAACAAGAGTCTAGTCTAGGAAAACAGCTTTTGGGAAATTCGTAATGGTAGGCTAGCATTGTTCTGGGAAGATGCCTGGCAACAACTACCCAAACTCGACTCTCCAGAATTAATCACCATAAAGAAAACTTATCAAGCTCAGGGTAGATACAAAGTCAGTCATTACTGGAATCAGTACAGTACAAATGATAATTGGAGGGATTGGATAAACTGTAATCCTGGGAACACAGAGGTCAACAACCATACAAATCAACATTTCAATGAGCGCATCCTAAAAGGAAAGATCAGAAAAAATGAAGAGGATGACAAACTAAGGTGGGGTCTCAAGGGTAATGGTAATTTCTCACTGAAAGAAGCCAGAAATATATTAGAAAAGGAAGAACAAGGAGAGGTCTTGCCTTGGTGCAGCAAAGTATGGGATAGTCTTCTATGGCCGAAGATCAGAACTTTCCTCTGGCTTCTGATGAGAAATAAGACCCTTACTTGGGACAATCTGTGCAAGAAAGGTTTTGAGGGACCCTCTAGATGCCCTATGTGTTCGGTGGAAGAGGAATCTCTGAACCATCTTTTCAACACCTGTGAATGGGCCTCTCAATTATGGTGCTGGATGGAAGGGATCCTCAGCAGTTCGGACCGAAAGATAGATTTTATTCACAGCACTATTCTGGATTGGAAGACAGACTTCTCTGGCATACAAAGAGTCAATAGAATATGGAAATCGGCACCAGGGTTTCTACTTTGGTCTATCTGGAAGGAGCATAATCGCAGAATTTTCCAAGATGAATACAGGAACATGGATTTCTCTAAAGACAACATAATTACCAACATCCAGCAGTTAATTCAAACCAAATGCAGAGCGGAAAGCAACGAAAAGCCTACAGCACTGGACTTACATATTTTGAAAAGCTTCTGGCTGGAAGGAACCAACAATAAC